>SSNS01000120.1:627320-774952 GCA_006937985.1 Aphyosemion australe
GGGGGGGGGCATGTGCACCTGTCACATACTTCCAATGTCCATCGCGGCGGGGGGGTTTTGCTCATGCCGTGCCTCCCTTCATAACAAGAGCATGGGGGGGTAGGGGGGCGCTGGCTTTCTCAGCATGACAAATACGGAGCCTGAAGGTTGGTTTATGCTTGACGCATCCGCGAGGTCCGTACAGCTCCACACAGCCAAATTACGTCATTTTAGCAACCACGCCCCTCCGCGTGGCCTCCGCGCAGCCCAAAGTTTCCGCGAAGAAGACCAATGGCGGACTGGCAAGAGCTCGTAGTGGCGGACGTTCTTAAATACAAACATCTCTATGATTCGGCCCAATAAAGATCACCGTGATCAAAATATTGTTAATGATTCGTAGAGAGAAACTGCTGTCACACTCGGAAAAGATGAGGAAGCAGTAAAAAAATGGAAAAAAATGGAAAACAACAGTGATTTCTACTTCTACTATGGTGTAGCATTGGATGCATGCCGTAGAGCCCCATGCCGCCCCCTGCAGTCTGGGAGAATATTGTCTCACAGTGAAGACAAGCCGCAGAAGGTAGGAAGGAACCATAAACACTGCAAGTTCCGACGCACGTTCCATCCGCGCGTCTCATTTCTGTGCGGAATGTACATGCGTCAAGCATAAACCAAGCCTAAGGCTGGGAATATGCTTGCTTTTTAACCTCGCGTTGACGCAGGCAGCAGGCTGTCTCAAACTTGCTGCCACACTACACGCAGTACTGGAGTGTTCCACTAGGGGCTCTAAAAATGTCTCAAGCTACTTTTTCATTTACCGACAACTTGATATTACAGTGAAATGTATTTATCTACTTATCAACTTAATATGTATGAATCGTCTTTGCTTGTCTAGAATCTTCTGGTGCTGATCTGCCATGAAACTCACGGACAGGAGTGAGAAAGTCACTTGTGTGTTTTAAAAATGGATTGCAGTACCCACATTTGACCACAGGATGTCATTCTTACACCATGCACCTTTAAAGATACATGTTTACATTTTCAAAAAGAAAACAGGACAAATGGAAATTGTTCCTGCTTCATCTTGCTCAAAGCATTAGCTACATACTGTATGATTTATTTTAACAGGTTACCATATCAGCAAGGTCAGAAGTGTAAAAAGCCTACTCTGGGAAAAAGACAGCACTTTGTTTACTGTTTACAAGCTGAGTATCAGCCATCAAAATGCCAGGCAGGTGAAGACAGTCGTTTGTAACCGTGAATTTAATAGCTTTGCCACCATCTATCTGACATTTCATCAGCAGGGCGTTAAGATAGGAAAGCTGTGAGATGCTGGCATCAAATTAACTGCTTCCCTTCGTCCTCAAAACATTCTTATAATAAGCACAAAGAAAACACACAGACATCTGTTCCTGTCACATTTTTTCTCGGTGAGGTACAGAGTAAATCAAAACAATGTTTGATCAGTCAGAGGGGGGTTTATGTGCTTTAATCATCATGTTCAGGGTGGCGTGAAAGAATGCAGGGACCACATTTAGTGAAGCCATTGTTGATTGACATCAGAGAAGTTAACAAAGTGAGTTAGATGTGAAGAAGAAGAGATTTGTATTATTTTGAATGTGTGGCAACACAACATTTGGACCTCCAGCCTTTACACAAATACTGCAGGAACTGCTCCGTGTTGCAATTTGCAATTGTTTTGATCTGACAAATACACTGGTTCAAATGTAAAGCTGATTTTCTTAGATGTGAAATTTTAAAAAGCATGCTTCCTTTTTCTGTAGATGCAAACTGACCACGATCGCACAGTTCTAAGCATGACTAATATTCCCAGTAGTTTAAGCTGCAGCGTGTCATTGGGTTGACCATGCTCACTTGGCTCCTGTCAGATTTATGGATGATGCCAGCTGTCTGTTGTCTCTGTGAGTGATGCTCTCTTATCTCAGAAGTGTATTCGTTTAACGTTGCACCTCTCTGATTCCAGACCTTCCAAGTCCTCGCTTTCATTTCGCCGGAGGACCTGAGATTTCCTGTAAAGAACACAAGTGCACAGCTGTGCAAAGAAAGCCAAATATGGCTCAGTAAACAATCAAACATAAAAACAAAACAGGGCTCTAATGGTAAGAGATCCCGGACGAGCCCCCGCTAATTTCTCAAACGGAGCTCTTAAGTGCAATAATCATGCATATATTTGCTCAATTCAGTTTGCAAATCTAACTGATGTGCAAAGTGTCTACATGACCATGATTTGTTACTTTCAGTTAGTTTATCTGTCAAACTGGACATTTCTCATGGAATAACCCAACAACCTTGTGTATTGTTTAAAATTTGGAGTACGGAATCTTAGAAAGTTAAATCCTGGATCCTGTTTTAGATTCTCTATTTTGCCTTCCTGGTGATCTTGGAACATCACCATCAGGAGTTTGATCTGTGAGCCAAAACCATCTGAAGGCTAAAAAGCAGTTTAACTATGATATACTGCTGCTGTCAAATGACAAAACTGTTTTTCCAAATTTTTTAAAGCTTGATGAAAACATTCTGTCCAGTGTGACAGCCCCATATTTTATAATAGCAGGGATTTAAAAAGATTTGCTGTCTTCTGGTATTTTAAGTAAAGAAAACAGCTGAATTTTCAGAGATCAGAAATGACGAGATCCTTCTAATCTCTGCATTTTTAATATTTTAGATTACAAAAAATTTATAGCAGTAACTCAACAAAACAACACAAAGGGCGAGGAAGGATTTCCTTCTTACACTGTGTTTTCTTTCACCATGAACAGGTAAATATTCTGGTGGCTGATGGAAGAGTTTAAGAATATCAAAGAGCTACACTGCCCCCTGCTGGTTATTATTTTATACTACAAGACATTTAAATTGTTAAAAATGAGTGTGTAAATAATTATAATTTTGGAATGTGTTAATTTCTCTATGTAAAAAGAGGCAGAAATTATAAGATATTTTATTCATTCTGTTCCTTTTCATTCAAAATTATATGATGTTACGTATAGATATACTTTGTTGTTTTGTTGTTTTCTTATTGTTTTTTTGTATATTTTTTGAATGAAATGAAGTTTTTAAAAAAATTCTCCGTGCAGAAATTTGTTTCATTTTTAACGTTTATTTTCAGAGGAAAGTAAAAATGACCAGAACAACAAATGCAAAATTATCTCAAATTTGACAGACTTAGCCTATGTGCGGATCAGATCAGAATTAGGATCAAGTCATTTTAGGGGCAGCAGCATCTCAAACAGGAAACAAGGATATTAGTAAACCTAGTGTATTGTTATTGCCCACCTCTGCTATAGGTTTTACTTTCACTTACGCCATTTGAGTGCAAACCAGTTTCACTGTAGGCTACTCACATACAGTGAAGGCTTTCTGATTCTGAATCTGACTAGAAAATAAATGTAACCAATAAAATCCTGTGCTCCTTAAAACCTAAATTGGCACACCCATTTGCTCCTCTTCAGACAATAAATATTTGAAAATTTAAATCTACAATTTTTTAAAAGTGACACACGGTTAGGGGAAAAAAAAGAAAAAATGTCCTGCATTGAGGGATGTAAGACCTCTCTATGACCTGAAGGGGGCAGCATTAAAACAATGTTCCATCTTCATTTCGTTGGCGACCACGAAGAAGAAACTCAAATCCAATATGGCTGCCAACAGATTAGCATGTTTAGGGTTAAATGCCCTTTACTCAACGATCTGCGCACCCAAGCAGGTAATATATTTAATGTTTCTTTATGTGTTGACACTATGGCTTTATGTAGCTTTATTTATATGGCATTACGTATATCTGATGAAAATAAACAGAAAGTAGCAGTGAGTTTTGTTTCTAGCGTTAGCTTTATAGGTCAGAAGACCGAGTTATAGCTAAATAATAACTAGTTTTTCGTTGTGCGCGATTATCTAACAATAAATAAGTGTATTTTATAACATTAAATTAATTTTCTGACACTGGCAAACCATCATATGCATTTGTTTCAATGCCAGCGTGGACTCAACAGAACAGATGAGCTCAAGGCCGTTCAGATTTGTCTGAAAACTCATTTTGCGATGTGTACTCTGTTTATGATAAATTAGAAATGGTTTGATTAAGTTAGTGACTTCATGTTGACGGTGATCAGGCGCTGAGGAGCTGCTGGGGAGCCGTGGAGCAAGCCAGAGGTTACTATGTTAACTGGAGGATGCTGAGAGACGTCAAAAGAAGACAGATGGCCTTTGACTACGCTGACCAGAGGTTACGAATTAATTCTCTGAGGAAGAACACCATCCTACCCAAAGAGCTTCAGGTAAAGTGTTATGTTTACTTCTGATTTATTTTAAAGGCTAATTTCCAGTTATTTAAAATACAGCAGAATCTAATAATATTTTTAAACTATTTTCAGGAGATGGCAGACAAAGAGATTGCAGCGCTACCCAGAGACAGCTGCCCTGTGAGGATACGTAACAGGTGTGTGTTGACTTCCCGACCTCGAGGAGTCAAGAGGAGATGGCGGCTGAGTCGTATCGTCTTCCGCCATCTTGCTGACCACAATCAGATGTCTGGGATCCTAAGGGCAAGGTGGTGACTCTGGACAATGTCAGACTCTAATGACAAGCTGTTGATGTGATCATGAGGAGGAGGACAGGATGCCATTTCTGGATGTAATACATTTCTGTTCATTATTCTACAGTTTTCTCTTCCTGTGGCAAATTTTAAACGTTTAAAACGCCAATAAGGAGATGACTCCCACAAGGTTCAAATGGCTATTCACTTACTGTGCATCCATAAAAGGAATAAATATTAAAGTACTTTGTTTTTCTCAAACTTTCATTTTCCTTCCTTATTTTTATGCACAAACATTCATGGTGTTGTAAATGTTGTCAACAACAAATATATTTTTTTTAATCTCAATTTATTTACTTTATAAACTTAATGACTGATCAAAATTGCACATTTTAATTTTAGGCAGTCAAATATAATGATAATCTTACATTTAGTTTACTGTGTTATATTTCAGTTACACTTAAATGTAGTGTATATTTGGTCATTTGTTTTTATCACCTAAAGGAATAATTCAGATCTTTTAAAGTAGGTTTGTGTGAAAGCCAGGGTTGAAAGCAATGTCTTACCTGAATGATTGGTGAATCATTTTTGAGGTTTTAATTGTGTAAGACATGCTGTATCTGGCCCCATTGTGTCAAGTTGTTTTCCTGTATTTCCAATCAGAACTTATCTCTGTTTCTCCAGATTGAGGCCATTGAAATAGTTAACAGGTACGATATGCGTTATTAAAATTCATTTAGCAGATTAAGACAAAAAGAAAATTTTATATTAAAATTTTGGGGAATTCTGGTAAATTTTAATTTATTTTTATATTCATAAAGTTTAGAAATATATTTCTAAGTTCATTCTACCTTTTCCCCTAAAAAACTAATCAAATAATATGAAATGGCCAATTATATGAACACATTTTGAAACAGAATCTGTCACTGTTAACGCTTTGGACCAGAGGGTGGCGCTACTGAGCTGTAGCAGTAGACGGTCAACTGTAAAAACGACCCAGAAGAAGAAAGGGCGTTTTTCATTGGTTGGAGCACTTCCTCACAGGACATAAAACTACAGTGGTGTTCACTGGAGAACAATTAAACGTCTGAACGCATCTGTCAAGGACAAGACCGAAATGGCTCTTACAGAACAGGTGACAATTCTTGTTTTACTGCCAGAACACGCTGTGTAAAAAGAAGAGCTAAGGCTAGCTAGTTTATTTTCTGTCTCGACGTAGTTAGCATCGCAGTGTGTCCATTAGCGACCACGCACTGTCATTAGCATCAGTATCATGTGAGGATTTCTCACTTTGCTGTTATTAGGCGCATTAAATTTCGATTTCCAAAAGGAAGACTGCTGTTTCACTGAATGTGAGTATAGTGATTATAGCTGCGTACGCCAGAACTGAAGTTTTGACGGCTAATGTAGCTTTGAGTTCACCAGAACATTCTAGTAACTTCATGCTAACAGAGAACGCAGACAGTGCTGAAAATCGAGACGTTTTTTAGTAAAAACTCATAATAACGGATACGATGTTGTGATGGCTGAGTAAAAATAATATGTTGGGTGTTGTGACTTTGTAATAGATGCTTAACAACATGTCTAAACATATTCTAGTTGATGTTTAATTGTTTTTGGCTTATTGTTGTACCTCATTGTTGCTCAGAATATTTAGCTTTGAAAACTACAATCCTCAAATATAAATAAAAATGTTTTCTGTTAATGGATTGTAATGTAAAATACCAAATTAGTCATGAGTTTTGAATTCAGGCTTTTCTCAAAATATACATGTAGCTTTTCATTCATTTTTAAAAATGATTATTCTTTATTTAACCAGGAAGGTCCCACTGAGATTAAAACCTAATTTTCAAGGGAGTCCTGGCCAAGAGTCAGCAAAAGATACAGTCACAAAATTTCTCAGTTACACAGTTAAAGTTATAATCAAAATTATAGAAGGGAATCCGTCTCAAGTGTTCTCAATCTGGTTTTAAATGCATTCAAGGAGATAAGCTCGGTTAATTTCCAGTTTTCCAGCAACCTGTTCCATGACGAAGGAGCAGAGTGAACAAAAGCCCTTTTGCCCAGTTCTGTACGAGCAAATGGAACACTAAGTAACAACTGATCATTTGCACGCAGACTGAGAAGTTACACTTCTACTTCTACTTCTATTGTTGATTGGATAACAAATTAACCTAGAATTAAAAATATGTTAACCCTTTATACCATGGTTTATACTGAAATGTGTGTTCCACTACAACTCATCTATTTTCCTGCTTTCCCTACTACCCCCACCTCCCTTTTTTGTCCCAACAGATTAGTCAGCTAGAAGCAGACCTGCAGGAGCTGGGTTCCCTATGGGAGAAAGCAGAAAGGAAAAGGGTTCAAGATCTGCTAAAGGAGGAGCAGAAGAAGGTGGAGAAAGAACTCGCAACCAAACGACTACAGCAGGAGCAACAAGCTAGGAGAGAAGCAGAACCTTCTTCAGCCTCCAAAGCAGCGTACACAGTGAAGATCACTAGCTATGGTAAAGAGCTTTTAAAAATAAAATGGTTGCAAATTCTCCACATTGTTCCATTTTTTTTAAACTATATCAGTATTTATTCACAGCATGGGATCAGTCTGACAAATTTGTCAAAATTTACCTGAATTTGAAAGAAGTGCAGAAAATACCTTCAGAAAATGTGGAGGTGAACTTCACAGAAAGGTAAACTTATGAGTAACAAATAACATTTGCTGTTTTTGTTCCTCATATGCAATATTAAAATCCACATATTGTCTCTGTTGCAGATCATTTTCAGTGCTGGTAAAGGACCTAGATGGCAAAAACCATCAGATAACTGTTCTCAACCTGCTGCACCCAATCAGTGAGCAGGACAGCTACAAAAAGGTGAATAAAGCTTTTCTCCTTTAAAGAGCTGCTGTATATTATGTTTGGCTCAAATATTTTATTAGCTCAACTATCTACTAAGTTATGTTCATCACTACCCTCCTGACAATGTCTTCCCTTTTTTTTTTTACCCATTCCAGATGATCAGGTGCATTTATTATTTCACTCTTCACTCAAACTTTGTGTGAAGAGTTTAAAATGCATCAAAAATTAAAAACTCTCATTACTAATTATCTTCCTGTAAAGTAACACAGAGCAGTTTCCTGCTCCTCTGCCCTACTGGTTGAAAGTAGAATTACAACTCTCGTAAACAACCCTGCTGTAGCTAGCGCTAACAACGAGCTAGCACTAACATGAGCCAACAAATACTAAAATTATCCAATTATTCTTCTTCTTGTGATTTTTATTGACGATCAGCTACAGTATTTCAAGATGGTGCATGACTGGAGCGTCGACCACAGTTATGTATATAAAAATGTGAAATTTCAAGCTAATATGAATATTTAGAATAGACTTTGATGAGAAAAAATAATGGAAAAAGGACATGTTTGTGAACAGATGCACAGAATTTAAATTATAAACTAGTAAATACGTGGTATTTTGTATCTCTTCGTCTCTGTCTGAAGAATAGAAGCACCTGCTACCAAAATAAATGTTTTTTTTTGTTTCTGTCTGGATGTTATTGTGAAACTAAAAGTTAAACAGCTGTTGTTTTCCTTCCAGATAAAAACAGACATGGTGTTGGTCATGTGCAAAAAGCAGACAACAAAGAAGTGGGAGTGCCTCACATCAGTGGAAAAGCAGTCGAAAGAGAAAGAGTACGTTCAAAATGCACCAATGGACTTGAATTTCCTCGATTATTGGGTTTAGATAAGAGCTCATGGTACACAGGTTGTTTTCAGATTAACTCTAAATCACGGCGGCACAACAATTACAGATCTTCTTTTCACCTCTTTTTAGACAGGGAAAAAAAGTTTTTTCTGAGCATTTTATTACAAATATGTATGTGTACACTTATATTAAAGATATAAGGAGATTATAAAGCTAATTTATTTGTCCCTGTCTCTTTTTGACAGTAAACCCAATATGGATGAGAATGCAGACCCCAGCGATGGCCTCATGAGCATGCTGAAGAAGATTTATGAAGACGGAGATGATGAGATGAAGAGAACGATCAACAAAGCCTGGTCAGAGTCCCAAGAGAAGAAACTAAGAGGGCAAGAAATGATGGACTTTTAAACCTTGAATTTCCACAGAGCTGTGGGGCCCTCCAGCAGGCATGACTTAAATACTAAATACTCAAGCTCATAAATAATATCTACAGCCTGGATGAACTGATTCTCACCCTGATTTAAAACCATGCTGATGTTCTGTTAATGTCCAACAGGGGGCAGCACCTCCTCATTTATCCATCTTTGCTTTAGGAAGTCTGGTCTGTTTTGAGAACTTTTGTTTTCAAGGTATCAGATTTTCTTTGAGTTTGTTAAAGTCTGGCGTCATTTTAACCTTTCACACCTTCATTTTCACATTTTTCTCTTTGTTTTCATCACTTCTTAAATGATAATTGCAGCATTCCAGTGTGATACTATAATCATTGTGTGCACGTAAAGTGTTTTGCATTTTATTTCATTCATTCCTCAACGTGCTTCTTTGTGTTATTTTAATTAATGGACATTTATCCATGTTATTCCCATGTATAGTAGCACTGTTCCTACTGTGATCCATTCCTTTCAGTGTGGCCATTGTGGAAATGTATCGTGTAATTTTGTTTTTTAGCCGGTGTCTTTATTTTCATCAGTGCTCAGGCTTCTTGTGAAATTCAAACAAATATAACAGCTGAAATGAGTCCTTTGTCTTCTGATATTTGGTTATAATCGGAGGTACAGGCTGTGGATGAGCTATGCAGGTTTTACTTTGTTTTATTATTTTTAAAGCAAGTTTAAAAATACTATTTGACTTAGAGTTGCATCTTCTGCTTATCTAGACTGTTTCAGCTCAAGGTGTTAAGTAAAGTCTCAAAACTACATACCAACAAAATCCTGCGTGGGCCCAAGTTGTTGTTATGCTCATTTTGTCCACTAGGTAGCAGC
Organism: Aphyosemion australe; assembly: GCA_006937985.1. NCBI lineage: Eukaryota > Metazoa > Chordata > Actinopteri > Cyprinodontiformes > Nothobranchiidae > Aphyosemion > Aphyosemion australe. The sequence continues at coordinate 636,811 of SSNS01000120.1, forward strand.
AATGTGACACATTTGCTGATTTCTCTGAGGAATTCTCACTTATGGCAAATTAAACCTGAGGGGTTTACACAAGAAGTGTAAGTGTGCTGTGGCTTCATGTGAAGTTATGGTATTTTCCATGATGCTTCTGTTAATGAAAAACTGATTTTTAGGCAGATTTGATTTAATTTCAGCAATGCAGCTTTAATATTTTGTAACTTTGTTGAGGCTACATGCAAAGGAAAGTTAGAACTCTGGGGACCACAGTGTTAGTTAATTGATTAAATTAGCTTTATATTGCAGGGATGAAAGCACATTTACAATCATTGCAAGTTGATTATTGCATAATCATGCATTTTAAGGCCCTGTCAGTAGTCCAAACAGTTTTTCCCCATTTATAAAATTATCTTTTTCCACATTATTCTGGGGAAAAAATCCTGACATAAATACTCAAACAGCACCTATAGGTGGCGAGAAGGTCTCAGTATTATATTTGACATATAATCAACGCTTTATGGTAACATAATTTGTATAAAGAGATAGAGGCTGAAAATAATCAGTAAATGCGATTTTTGTAGTTTTCACTGAATGATCAGTGAGCATGAGCACATTTAAAGGGACACTAGTCAGTTTTGGCTTGTTTTTAGCACCCCCTAGTGTTCGTTGGTGAAAGTAAAACCTATCTCTCCTCACTGCATTTGGTTTTTTTTACACCTTAATCTAACTGCTGAAATGTCTCCCCAGCCTTCATTAGTTTATATGGGAGTTATTCATCACTAAATTTAGCAAATCAGTTGTGTTCATAATCTAAAACATGCAGGAAACAAGCTGGAACCAGACTGCAGAGCCAGGTAGGTCAAGCTGAATTTTTTCTAAGTCCCAACAGACCTGACCGGCAACTGTGAAGTTGCAAGTGGAATATTCTGGCCACAGCGGGCGACGGGCTGGGTGGCCTTTCATTCACCCTGTAAAGGGTCATTTTAGCACGTACTGGCTCAAGAAATTAAAAATATTAAAAAGTTGCAAAGTGTCCCTTTAAGCTACATACCTGATTTCCATAAGGGCCTCCAAGCTACAAAGCACCAACAATAGTAATCATAAATAAATAAACGAGAGTATTAAACTAAGTTTTTTTTTTTTTTTTCTTAAGTAGGCATCAAGGTAGAATTGGCCCCGGCCCCACGTGGGGGCGCCCCTGGTTGGAGCCGTGATCCTTCGGCCTGCATGAACCAGTGTGACTCAGTCTGGTTATCTTAGATGTTTCATTCATATCGAGCCCCCGATTCATTTGTGATGGGAACTCTGACGGAGTAAATCATCTGGATGTTCTCCACCAGTGCGCCACCTCCCTCCGCCCACACCGCTTCCGTGACGTCACCCGCTTATATATAAATATCCGGGCAGCTTCTTGCCCAGACGCGACAGATGGAGACAGTCGGAGCGTTGGGACTTGTCACCGAGCTGAATTATCCCCGCTGAGACATTTTTTATTGTTATTCTTTTATTTCTATCGGGTTAGCGTTTCATGGATTCTGGCTGTTTCACGGCGGCGCAGCGGTTTTCGTGCCACAGCATCATGAATGCGGATTTATTCAAGCCCGTTCCGGAGCGTGGACAGCAGCAGCAGTCCTCTAATTCCAACTCGGCTCCGGCGAAAAACAGCAGGAACAAACCCGAACAAACCAAACCGGACATGGCTCAGGTGGTGACGGACCCGAAAACGGGAAAATCCTACAGTAAAGGGAAGCTTCTGGGAAAGGTAGGAATGTTTTCATTGGACTGAACACGTCCTGATTGGGTCTGAGCAGACGGATCTAGAATCTGAATTAATGAGCTGGTGTTTGTAGGGAGGTTAAAGTGGTGTGGAGGTATTTCCTAAAGGGATTAGGGAAGGACCTCGTGGTGAATGTGACCAATCTCTCCCCCTCTGACGCTGCGCGTTTTTTTTCTTTTTTGGTGAATGAATCAGGCGCAAGGTGTGCCCAGCTCGTGTGTGTTTGTGCTCGCGCGCGCGCACATGGTTGGAAAGACAACACATCATGAAATTCTCCATTTAAATGGCTGGTTTTAATTCCAGTATGGCTCATTAACATGTTGCTGCATCGGGCATCCGTCCTATTCATTATTTCTTTATTTATTGTCCAATGTCTGCCCCTCTGCCTGCCGCAGAGCTGGAAACGTCTCCGTCACTTTCACGGTTAATGAATGCAGCAGTGCGGGTCTGCTTCATCCTTCAACGTCCCCAAGCCAGTGGAAACTTGATAGTATCAAGAAAATCCGGATTTGAAAACCGATCTGGGGCTGATTGTTGTGATTTGAAACGCATGCAGACAGAAGCCGTATCTTGAATAATAAATGATTCCTGTTTATTTTCTCCACACGCAGCCCTTCGGAATTGGCTTAATTATTGCTGATTGGTCATTTTAAAGGCTCAGACTGGAGCTGCATTGATCCCCGAGTGAAAGATTTACCTTTTGAGGCAGGTTATTTATGGCCATTGCAGGTTTTCAACCTGCTGCATTCGGTTCCTTCCATGCTCATGCTTGTTTTCCCTCCCTTCAGGGTGGCTTTGCTCGATGCTATGAGATGACCGACCTTTCCAACAACAAAATGTATGCAGTGAAGGTGATTCCTCAGAGCAGGGTCTCCAAACCACATCAGAGGGACAAGGTATGCTGTTGTACTCCGTGTGTTGTGTGTGTGTGTGTGTGTGTGTGAGTGAGACGATCTGTTGCATAACACTGGGAAAAAAAAAAACCTGCAACATGTTCGCAAACTGATCAAATCTCAAACATTGACAGATTACCAATGAGATCGAGCTGCACAGAACCCTGTCTCACAAGCACGTGGTGAAATTTTCTCATTATTTCGAAGACCAAGAGAACATCTACATCTTCCTGGAGCTCTGCAGTCGGAAGGTGAGTCTCAGAAACCTCCAGAACGTTTGTGCTGCTTTCAGACACGCACACAGTCAGCCCGGTGCTGCATCACACCGGCACTTCTAGCCCGATTGTATTTATTCACTGTAATTATGCCTTTTTATTTCCATCTTGGGTCGTTTGAAAGCGTGTGCTTTAGTGATGTCACATGACAAAAACAATGAGTGAAAAGCCCCGAGGGGTTATGGCTCTGACGCTTTATTCTCACGATCTGTCTCTGCAGTCTTTGGCGCACATTTGGAAGGCGAGGCACACGCTGACAGAGCCAGAGGTGCGATATTACCTCAAACAGATCATATCCGGCCTCAAGTACCTCCACAGCAGGGGCATCCTCCACCGAGATCTCAAGCTTGGTATGTGGGCTGAAAGACCCGACGCACACAAACAAAAATCCCAGGAATCCTCCTTTAGTCGTGTGTATACCATCCGTGGAATGCTGACTTGACAAATGCACATTTTTCCTCTTTCAGGGAACTTCTTTGTCAATGAGAACATGGACCTTCGGCTGGGAGACTTCGGCCTTGCAGCCAAGTTGGAGACGGTTGAGCAAAGGAAAAAGTTAGTGTTCTTATTAAAGACATGTCTTTGTAGATCCACGGCTCTTGTGACTGTGAAGGTAGTTTCCAGCCAAGAGGCCATAAAGTCCCTTTTTGGCGACACGAATAACCACCTTGACCCAGAAGTGTTGCATCAGTTTCTAGGCACTTTGTTCCTCCTACAACGTTCCTTCAGTAAACTAAACCAGTTTCCAAGAGACCGTTGTCTGTAGCTCTTAGATCAGAGTTTCAATACTTGTTTGACTTTTTCCTGTGGAATACCAGAATGACTGTTGCAGAAAAATGAACGCTTCCTCTGTGGCTTTTGTAAAACAGACTGTTTGGTGTTCTTTGAGGTATTAAATCAGGCCAATTCTTGTTTTCTCAGAACAATCTGTGGGACTCCTAACTACCTGGCCCCAGAGGTGCTCAACAGGCAGGGTCACGGCACAGAGTCCGATGTCTGGTCGCTCGGATGTGTCATGTGAGTTCCAAACTGGCTATTTAGCTCGTTCTATTCTCCATTTGTTTCTTATCCTGTCTGACTGACCTTGGTTTTGTCTTTGCAGGTACACGCTGATGTGCGGCAACCCTCCGTTTGAGACTCTTGACCTGAAAGAGACATACAAGTGTATAAAGGAAGTTCGGTACAACCTGCCCTCCACGATCTCCCCCGCTGCACAGAAACTCATCTCGGCCATCTTGCAGAAAAGTCCTGGCGACAGACTCACTCTGGAACAAATCCTCAACCACGAGTTCTTCAAGGTATGTCGATGCTCATTTGTTTTATTTTTTTTTTGCAACATTTCTGCCGTCATATTTGTTTTAAAGTGTGAGATATTTTCCCTCATTTCTTGTTTATTTTCATTTTTCAGGGTTTCACGCCAGACAAACTCCCTCCCAGCAGCTGTGTGATGGTGCCAGAGCTCCATCCTCCAAGCCCTGCCAAGAAATTCTTCACCAAAGTGGCCAAGAGCCTCTTTGGCAAGAAAAAAGCTAAAGGTAAGCAGCAAAGAGTACTCAAACAAATGTTTGAACCCAATAATAGCTTTTCATTAAGCATTTTCCAGCACTACCACCTCCATGTGACTGCAGCTTCTGAGTGTTTGCATATTTTTTTGCAGTGGAAAAGATACCATGCGAGGAAAAAGATGACAAAGACATTTCCAAGCTGGTGTCGGGCATCGTTAAGTGTTCCATCAACCGGCAGATAAGCTACAAAACCGTAGGACCCAATGAGGTGCATCTTTGATTCTTTTACTTTCCCCTACTCTTGCAAGAAAACTGCACTGCATTTTAATTGAAAAGCTGGCAAACCCTTCTGGCTGCTAATGCTCATCTTATCTGACACTGTAGTCCTTTTAATGAGTCAACTGAAATATTTGTGAAGATGTAAAGACTAGGATTCACAACCAGAGCAGGATGGCCACGCCCCAATCAGGCTCGTCTAGTTTCTATTTCTGGAGCCTGATAGGAGCTGGATTGTGCGTTTTTGTCTTTGCGTGATTATTTCTCTCTTTGTGTAATGAGCCTGTTCTGAGAAACTAGAATACTTCCTGGATTACGCCAAAGAGCTTTTGACTTTTTTCTGTTTGCTTTCATGTGTGAGATAAAAAATGCATTGGTTTGGTATCAAACAAACATGTTTTTTAAAAACTAGAAGTCAACTGTGCTTCGTGCAAAAGTAGTTTCACCTCCTTGCAACTGCAAGAAGCTGTGCAGCGTTACAAATGCAAAACCAAAATTAGGTTCCAGTTGTTTGAGCTGTGGTAGAGGTTGCACGTTTGCTTCAGCAAGCAGTGACTCATTTACTTTTTAATTTTTTTTATTTTTTGTGCTATAGTTTGTCATGAAACCTTTTTTTAAAAATGCTTCCATCTGGTGGTCCTTCTCAGGTGCCATCTCCCTCCGGTCAGCTGGTCAGCACTGTGCCGCTGGAACAGACTCCAGCTGAAGAGGAATCCAGGAAGTCCATCTCTCGCTCCTTCAAAGGCACCATGGCTAGCAGCTCTGAACGTAGGTGCCACTTCCTCTCATCAAAGCTTATTTAACCTTTATACGCTCCTAGTGCCTTTTTTTGTGCACAAAGACTAAAATCGTGACTTTTTTAGAAAATATGACATTACACAAAAACTATAAAGTGAGCAAAAAATATTTTTATGCACATTTGTGACACTCCAAGGCTGAGGCAATTCACCCCCAAAACAGATCCTCTGGACATGAAAACACAAGAAATTTATTTATTTTTATTTTTTCACAGTTCTGGTTTTGATCATAAACCTGGCAATAAAGGGGTTAAATCTCAGAAACACACATTTTTTATTATATTTTGTGAGCCCTGAAACTAAGGATGAAATTCATGTAAAAAATGGGACTCATGAAATATTATTTATTTCTATAGGAAGTTTTGTTTCAGCATTATTTTGTGCACAAATAGAAACACTAGAAAATTAAAGGTTATATGAGGGCTAAACTTGATTTAATGCTTTTTCTATTTTTTTCTACCCTTTTTTTGTGCTTTTCTAACCATTATTTTGCTTATTCTCTTTCTCCAGCATGCGAAGATGCCCTGACTCCTTCCGCCATTGCAGAAGCTTCAATGAAAGTCCTGAAAACCTGCCTGGCCAACATGCCTGCAGGTGAGATGAGAGTACCTATAGTCATGTTTTGATGTCCAAGTGTGATTATTCTCAGTGGCATGAGTGTTCACCCTGAGATTGGGAGGTTGTGGGTTCAAATCCACGGTCAGATCATACCAAAGACTTTAAAAATGGGACCCAATGCCTCCCTGCTTGACACTCAGCATTAAGGGGTTGGATTGGAGGGTTAAACCACCAAATAGTTCCCGAGCACAGCCACTGCTGCAGCTCACCTCTCCCCACGGGGTTGGGTCAAATGCAGAGATGTAATTTCACCATTGTGTGATGATGACTACTTTAAGTCCTTGAGTTATGTGCTGATTCGTGCAGCTTTTGCATTTTCAACCTAAGTCTGTAAAATGCTGACTGCAAATATTCATTATTTTCCTCCTTTTTATCGAGTCCTGATATCATTTATCTAATTGCCTGTTTTTCCTCTCCTCTCCAGCTAATAGAAACCCGCCCTGCTTGTCCCGGCCTCAGTCTTTTCTATGGGTCACCAAATGGGTCGACTACTCCAACAAATACGGCTTCGGCTACCAGCTCTCGAACAAAAGCATCGGTGTGCTTTTCAACGAGGGAACACATCTCAGTCTCTGTGACCAACGCAAGTACGTCTCTCCAACTTCTCGTATTCGTCCTGCAGCAGAGGAAATGGGACTCGACATTCTGCTTCCACGTGTTTGAATTTAAACCGTCTTTTATTTCCCCCAACAGGAAAGTTCACTACTGCTTGACCAACAACAAACACTTCACTTTCCAAACCCACTCGATGCCTGAGCAGCTCCGCAGCCAGAAACAAATCGTTGAGCTCATGGCGAACTACATGGAGCAGAACCTTATGGAGGTATGAAAGGAGGACATCTTTAATTAGCTGAATTAATGCATTCTATCAAAAAGCTGCCAGAACTTAAACGCTGTTGTCCTCCTCAGGGTGGAGATCTGCACTGTGAGGATCAGCCGTCTGGTTCTCCTCCTCTTCTCCTTCAGTGGGTGAAGACCGATCACGCTCTCGTCATGCTCTTCAACAACGGGACTCTACAGGTGTGAGAAAAAAACCTTCAAATCTTACAAATGAATGCATAAAAAGTGTTTATTTCCATATTAAAGTCCTTTTTTTTTAATTTTTCAGGTCAACTTCTACACAGACCACACAAAGATCATCCTGTGCAAGTCTTCTGACGACTCCTACCTGCTCACCTACATCACCCGTGAGCGCATCTCTTACACGTACCTCCTCAGCATGCTGAACGAGATGGGCTGCACATCTGAGCTTCGTCATCGACTCAAATATGTGGTCCAGCTGCTCCAGCACCACACCGACGCCTGAGCAGGCCGGCTCCGCGCCTCTCGGATCGAGTGGCAGCAGAAGCGGGCGGACTGGTTCTGAAAACTGTTTCCTTTTCCCAGCCTGACTGGTTGATTTACTCAAGGCGGCGCGGAGGGCGTGTGTTGCCTCATGACTGATGAAAAGCTGCTCAACTCGACTGAGTGACATAATCTTTACCGGATGATTAGTGTGATCTTGATGAGCGTTGAGCGGTTCTGAAGTTTCCCCAAAGAAGCAGCTGCCTCGAGGGTTTGTGCCTACCCAGCTTTTGCCTCAAAGGTGTCCACCTGGAGGGGTTTTGATACCTTGTTTGAAATGATGGATCCCCGGAGTGGACACTTCCTTTTTCTTTTTTTTTTTCCCTCACTCAAAACCACGGCTGTTTGGGTGAATCTTTGAAAGCCAATGACCCTGCAGCTCGCCGGCCGGTAGCCGATGATGCAGGCACGGCTTCTCAAAGTTGTCTAAACACTAAATCTGTTCAGAAAGCTCGCGGCGGAGCAGAGCGGTGTTGAATTTGTGGTTGAAATGCAGTTTAGGCTCACTTTTCTTTTTGCAGCAAGATCTTCCTCTTTGTAGACTGCAACTGTGATAATTTAGCCGAGTTGCTTTCGGATTAGAGAATAGTCTGACTTGGGGAAAGAACCTCCTACCCTCAGTTACTTTCTGGCTTTTTTCTTTCTTTTCCCCTTGGTACACACATTCCCCCTTGTTTGGAATCTGAGCCAGCTATCAATCACTGTTTTAGACCTTGACCTCACATGCACAAACATCATTTCTGGCCTTATTTCATACCAGTGCTAAAGTTTCAAGAGTGGTTGCTTTTTCTGCTTTATCGTCACTTATCCATTTATTTGATAGAAATGTCACTAATACGGTACACGACGTGCTACCTGGACTACGGGAGCAACACAGATTTGCACTTTTTTAATTAAGTTTGTCAGTAAAATCATTTAATACGATCACTTGATTAAATTTTATTTGTTTTTAAACTACGGATGCAGGGAAGTTTTGGTTTTAACAGTTTTAAATTCACAAACCGTGAGTGTGCTGAACACGTTCCAGTAAATGACCCGCTGGTTAGAAACTGAGGGTTGGGAGGAGGGATAAAAGTGCCTTCTTGAGGGTTGTCTTTATAGTGCAATAATAACCTGTTGATGAATGTCAAGCTGGCTGCAAAACTAGACTTGAGATGGGTTTTACTGGTGGATTTTACTTTTGTACTATGAGCCCGGTTTAAAAGTAAATCCAATAGCACTACACTCTCACTACCTAGTATAAGCTTTTAGAACAACAGTTTATCATAGAAGTATATAACCCAGTAAGAGAGAGAACATTGTACTCCGTCGTACTGTACTGTAATCCTTCTCGGTTTACATTGCTTTCTTGATCCAGAGTTGTATCCTAAAAACTGTGACCTGGAATGCAAGTATTTTACGTACACGTGTTCCCAAAAATATTCAACATTGTGAAAGCCATCTGCCAATTCAGAAGAATCTTTATTTTTTTGTGGCACATAATGTCTTGTTTATTTATTTTTTTATTTATACATTCTCTCTTTTTTTATTTATTGTCTAAATGTTGCGGTCTTGACACAAAAGATATGTTCAATTCCGATCACTTTTTTTGTATATTGTGATGCGTTTGGGGGGGAAACGGGGATAAAAATAAAGTTTATTGAAAATAATTCTTTTTTCTGTTTCATTTAATGTTTAACCCAAAACTGAATTATTTGTATTTTAAACTGCAGCCTCTTATTTTTGGCTCAGAAATTATTTGAAAGTAATTTAATGACATCACAAATTATTTTTTCCCATAAAAAATTTAGATTTATTTTATTATATGAAGATGTTTGAGTAAAACGTTGCACTATGGTTACCGTAACATTGATTTTTCACTATAAATCCCCTTTTGGCTCCAAATTTTAAAAAAGGCAAATAAAACAAATATATAGCTGATTTTTATTTAATTTTTTGGTGTGGACATTAAATAGTTGGAAGCATGTGATTCTTTAGGAGGAAATGTCTTTCATGATCTGACACTTAATGTTATTTCTATTTTAAAGGGCCTGTATCATGCTATTTACACTTTCCAGAGCAATGATAGGCACAACTTATGATAAAACATTAGTTGGCACAGCACACACACACCACTCGAACATAGAAAAGGTAGTTGAATGGGAGCAGATTCCCACCCACCAAACGTAACCATTCAGCTAGCGGCTAGCATCACGGCTCTGGCCTAGCTATTGGGTGGTTTTAACATTGGAATGGCGCTGGTTTGAAGAAGTAATCAATCTGAAAACCCACTCTGGTACTGGCGAAGGTTTAACAAGCAGTCTGTGAAGTCATGGTCACATTCTGGCTTGGTTTTTGAGAGCTCCTGAAGATAACCATTTCTGCCGATTCTTCAGGAAAACCGGACATGGATTCTGTTCCTCTTGCAGACAAAAATCCAGTTTTGGGTTCTAGGTGTTATTTAAAATACAAACTAGAGAAGAAATCACTTCTTCACAACTGTGGAGATTAAACTCCCTGCTAGCTACACGGAGAGAGTGAGTGTTAATGTTTACAGTCCAGGGGAGGACGGATCCGGATTCGAGACTACCTGGATGGAGAGGAGCGGGACATGATGATGCAGAACAACCCCATCCAGGCAGCACACCAGCTGAGACAGGAAAATGCATGTGTGAAGCCAAAAACCGCTTTGGGGTGGTTTTCATGAGGAAATAACAATATAAGACTGGCAAAAGCTCCACAAAGTGGATTTTGCAGGATGTAGGACATTTCACTTTTTGTGTTTCACAATAAACACTTTTTTGTGTCAAATGTGCAGCCTGGGCATGTCGGTATAATGAAATTTTAAAATAAATTTTAACAAATATTTTCAAGGTGATGGTAAAGATCATCTTCTACTGCTAACAGAGCAAATATATGTCTGGACAGTGTAAAACTGCACTTCTGACTCCCGATTGTGTTTTTCTTTTCTCTCTGAAAACCCCCGCAGGTACATCACCACCTGTGTAACACAACTATGTCCTTAATGTGCTCCACAGCTCGGCTTACAGAGACAATGTGTTCCTTTTAAAGCGAAACCTTGGCACAAGTAATCTGTTGTTTTCTTGGCATGCACTGCACTGAGGGAACTTTGCTAACACTCCTCAAGAGCTCATTAAATCAACTTTACACTTGCATAAAATAGGTCATCTAAAATCATTACAGCTTTGGTTGAACGAATAAATAAAAATATTAAATTGATTGAAAAAACTAATTTTATTATTTAAAAGTTGATAGGCGTTCCAAAAGAATATTAAAGATAAGTGATAAATCGGTTTCACATCTCATTGTGAGGCTGAACCTGCCGACAGTATCTGCTGAACGCCTTCACTTCCAAATAAGGAAGAAAATCAGTGACTAAGAGACTCGCGTTGTTAAATCTTGTGAAGCAGGTTTCTTTATCTGCTTCTATTTTTTCTTTTAGTCACAGCCAACAATTACTGTCACAAACTGGCAACTGCAACTTAGACAGCCATGCAATGATGGGAAAAACAGCTGAAAAGGTCTTATCCACTTATGCTAAAATTAAGCTAATTACAGGCTACTGGTGCTTCTATCCGCTGTTTAAATTATAGAGAGATCTGAAGCCTTAAGAGGAATGAATACTGACAAAACAAGCACAAAACACCCTAAAATATAAATGTGGACTTCTGTTTTTTTTATTTTTATACACACACATATGCAGCGAGAGATGAGTAAAAACTCAAATTAGAGGTTGAGAAGGACATCATTTGGAGGCTCTTATTGAGGCATGGCCTGACATTATTTAGGAAATCACAGAGGCCAAATTCCACTCACCTTTAGTAGCAAAAGGTTGTTTTATGATCAAACAGACAACAATAAAAGCATATTGAATCAAATAAACGTGACATTTTTACTAGCATCTAAACTGTGAGACAGCAACTATGAGCCCCCCTTTGGAAAGTCCACCAAAAAATCAGCAATAAAAGATTTCCTCAGCAGTGTTTTACTCCGCCTACTCTTCTGTAGCTGAATGGCAACATGCCAAAGAGCCTTCAGCTATGTGAGCAAGCCTGCTCCTTCAGTAAGGTCATCCTCTTTCTGTCTTTCTCCTTTGTTTATGTTCCAATCAGCAACATGCAAGAAACAGTGATAGCATTCAGTGAGCCTTCAGGGATTACGGTTAAAATGCTGAGTTTTCTCTAATCTGATGGTCCAAGTGAGGCAATTATGACTTGGTGGTTGAATTCTGCAGTGTTTTATAGAAATACTGAATTGTTGACAGCACACTGTGGACAACAGCTCTGTCTGATGACTCCTACTTGATTAAGTTAAATCAGATTCAGACATTATCACTGTTTTGAGGAAGAGGCGTTTAACTAGTGGTTTAAAGGGGACATTTTGACTTTGTTTGGGTTAGTTCTATAATAGGACTTCCACACTAGCATCGGGTCTACCTCAGCTAAATAAAGTAGCGAGTGTCCACATCAGCATAGCCTGGGTTTTTTTGGTAAATGGCCTGTATTTGTATAGCACCTTCTTAGGGTTCTACAACCCCCCAAGGCGCTTCACAACACAGTCATCCACCCATTCACACACTGGTGGGGATGAGCTACATTGTAGCTACAGCTGCCTTGGGGCGCACTGACAGAGGCGAGGCCTGCCGTACACTGGCGCCACCGGTCCCTCTGACCACCACCAGCTGGCAAGGTGGGTTAAGTGTCTTGCCCAAGGACACAACGCCAGCGACAGACTGAACAGGACGCGAACCAGCGACCTTCCGATTGCAACTATCCATGATTCCCCACCCCCTGTCCCAAACCTCTTCTCTTCAGACCCTAATTACATCAACAGGCCTTCTTTATACAGTCACCTAGCACGTATCAGTACATTTAATCAATTTCAAACCTATTTTTGTCAGATGTAATCTAATTAGGGCCTGTTTCCTCTCAGGCAGGATTCACAGTGCTCCTCTCACCCCTACTGTCCCTTTGTTTCTCTGCTCTGCTTTTCTCAAGGCTGACTAGTTCTTCTGTATCTGAAAGTAGCTTCGTGACGTCATGTCGAATTGCGTGACGCTCACGTCAACATCACGCTTCAGTTTTTATAAAAGGCAAGAACGTTTAGTTAAGAGCTCTTGAAGTGATTACGCTCTCCCTGTGTGTTTCCCCTTCTTATTTAGGGGAAGAGTGACTGCTATGGTCCATAAAATCTGTAAAGAAGAGAGTGTGAGTCAAGACAAAGTGGGTGGCACTGCTGCAAAAGTCCATCCCCTTCCTCTGTTACTGTTTCACTGACCCTTGTTCTGGCTCTGATGTGTGTGAGTGTGTGTTTGTGCTGGCCTTCATGCGGGATCCAGATGATGATGTCACATTCCTCCCTGTTAAAGCTACATTTGCTCCATCACACACACACTCACTCATGTACGTCACACAGGAAATGTGTGTTTCCTTTTACAAGTCTGCTCCTGTTTCCCATTAAAGGGAGAATGTCATCCACACGTGTGCGGCCGGACTGAAGTTTTCTGTGTCAGTGAATCAGTCGGGAAAGTGGTTTTCTAGATTGTTGAGTCATTTATCTGAAATAATTTTTCACAGATTTGAACTGAGCTGTTCTGGTTTGGTGCCTTTGTCTAAATAGAGACATGCTAACTTGAACACCTAAGCCTCCATCAAAAATGTGCCTCCCTTGTTCACATGGCTGTCTCCATGTTGGAGATGAGCTAGCTGGAGGCTGTCGGCACACTCCTGAGGTCAGGAGGTGGAGGATTTTATGGGCTGATCTAGATTTTCCTGCTTTGTTACGGTTAGGGCTTAATGTTTGTCTTACATGGCTTAGTTTCAAACCTGAAATCGGTCAGCTTTTAACCTTATTCATGTAATTGTGTCAGCAACAACCAATCACAGCACAGATATAGAGGGAAACGTCTTGCACAATGCAATGCACAAACTATTGAAATTCATACATGCATTTGTAGCCATTGGTTCCCTTTTCTCACATTTTTTAATCACAATTTTTACTTTTCCCATTGTTTATGATTTCATTTTATTTCTTTATATTTTGTTCTTGTGAAACACCTTGTGAGTTTCGTCTTGAGAGGCCTGTAAAAGGTAAATGGTAAATGGCCTGTATTTGTATAGCGCCTTCTTAGGGTTCTACAACCCCCCAAGGCGCTTCACAACACAATCAGTCATTCACCCATTCACACATATTCACACGCTGGTGGGGATGAGCTACATTGTAGCTACAGCTGCCCTGGGGTGCACTGACAGAGGCGGGGCTGCCAAGCACTTGCGCCACCAGTCCCTTTCACAGACATATGTACATAGATACCTCGTGGACTGGCGCTGCCTATTGGAGCTGCCGTAGTGGACGGCCGCCATCTTAGTTGGGTCTCCATTCGCCCCCAGTGCATTAATTTCTACTGAGGAAGGTGCTTACCCAGCTAAAAAACACATTTTATCAAGCTTTTTCACAAAATCTGACACATGGTATGGCATGATAATTAAAATATAAACATAATTAAACAAAATAAATTAAAATATAAAATCCCATCAGGTAGGCTAGAAAAGTCAATAGTAATCCCATGTGATCTGTTTTCAATAGTACACCGGTTGTTGCAACTGTAGGCTGCACAAAAATGGGCATAGTTGCTCACTCTGCATTGAGTTTGGAGAATGAGACCCATCCAATATGGCGGCGACATTGTTACGCTCGCCAGAGCCCAATGGGGTGTCTACATATTCATGTCTATGGTCCCTCTGACTACCACCAGCAGGCAAGGTGTGTTAAGTGTCTTGCCCAAAGACACAACAACAGTGACAGACTGAGTGGGACGTGAACCTGTGACCTTCCGATTGTGGGGTGGCCACTTAAATCCTCTGCCACCATCGCCCAGGAACTGTATAAAAGGTTGTTTCTTCTTCTTTTTTCTTCTTCTTCAACATCTACTGAATGCTATATTTTATATCATAACATTGCCTTTTAAAGAAAAAGTAGGGATTTTGACCATTCTTGTTTTGTAGTCCTGGAGGAGGTGACATCACACACCTAAAGAAACACATTTAATGTTTTGCAAATGTTCCAAAGACGCGGTTGCTCTGCGGTGAAATCATTAACAAAATCTCTTCTCAGTTTAAAGCCTCTGGTTTGATCTTGATGAATGTCTGGGAAATTCTCTTTGGAGTTCAAAGACACACATGTTGGGTTAATGATTACCCCATGGTATGAGTGTGAGCATGGATGGTTGTCTTTGTTTATTAGCGTGTGTTGGTTCGGCCACCTGTGAGGGGAGGTTGTCTTGCATGTCGTCCGATAGCAGCTGGTAGGAGAAGGTGCTCCTTCAACACGATGTTGCAGGAATATTTGAGAAATAAGTTAAAAACTCATTGTGCTCTTACCTGTTGGGACATGGACAGACGACACTGGATTCTCTGAGTTCTGTGGGATGCAGAGTTGTGCTTCCATGGATTGGCTTCGTTCCTGGACTTCCTGTGGCTGCTCGGTTGGAACGGGATCTTAGAAGTTCAGAAGCAGCAGCCTTATTTGATCTGCTCCCAGAACCAATTTGCAGCATGGTTTTTCAGTAGCGTCCACGAGAATATTAGTGCATGTGTGGTCATTTAGCAGTTTTTAGTCTCTTTCACAAAAATGACTCAAGAACAGGACTAAATGTGCTCTTTGATGGTCTTTTTAGATGTAAACACTACATAGGTTTATTCTCCATTGTTTCTTTTATGCCTTTTTCTTTGCTTTTGAACTGGAATTTGAGCTCGTTATTTACTCTCACTAATGATTAGCCTGCATGCCCCCTGCCGTGACAACAGAGCACGAATCAGCACTCAGACCAAAGTCAAAGCTGTAGGAAGTCAAACATCTGGAGACAGGGAGACATGAGAGGAGCGGGGGAGAGAAAGAATTCAGCCAGACATCTGACTGCTCTGGGACAATTTTACCTAATTAGTAGCTTCTGTTTTCTCAAGAACTTCCTCTCTCTCTCTCTCTCTCTCTCTCTCTCTCTCTCTTCACCCCTTCAGTGTGTGTGATTGTGTGTCTTAGCCAATATATGGCTCCTTCTTCATGAATTCCTGCCGAGGCCACAAGCCGAAGCCCATGCGAGTTTGTGCAGAAGAAGTGATGCTTTAGGAGGGTTGCTTAGGCAGCACTGGTTTCCTCTCAGGAACAAGCATTCTCTGAGAAATGCTCATCTGTTTTATCACGGTATTTCCCTTCCCACGACTTTGAAATCAGCCCCGGTGCATCCTAATGCATTGTTCAGACTTGCACGTTCATTTCCCAGATGGATTTTTTATGTTCAGGACTTTCCTATTCAAACATTAACCTTTAACACGTTTCCAAATACGCCTCCTGGGGGAGGCTTTATCATTTCAGTCACGTATTAACGTTGCAGGTATCTCCTGAAATGTTTTCCTTCTGCCCGCTTTACCTAATTTGGATCTCTTTCATTTTTACGGGTATTTTCTGAAACTTTAAATCAAATTTATGCAAAGAGTCAAAAACCTCAAAGGTTTGACATTTCCTACGTGCAACTTAAAGAGACATTTGGTTTATTATAGGAACCGTGTGGGAAGCTATTCATGTGAAATAATAATAAAATAATATAATGATTACTTTGCAGTTCCATACCTAGTTTTGGGATAATAAAACAGGATGAATGAATTACACATAGTATCTGATTACAACACTTTTCACATTTTTGCATGATGTCATCAGATGCCACACTCACATACACTTTGCAGTCTAACAAGTGACGTTGATTATCATAATGCATTGTTGTTCAAAGATGGCTTCTTGTCCTGTATTTTCACTATTACCTGTAACAGGTGAGTCATTATAAAAATCATATAATTAATGCACATTAACAGATATGGTGGTTGATTTTGGCAATCCTCGTCAATTAGAGGAACCTTCCACTGATCAGCCGGTAGAGACAGATTATAAATCAAACTCTAACTGAAGCCATTATTTTCTGTAATTGAAAGTGTGTGCAGTTCTTACAGCATCATCAATGCTAACCCCCAAAAGTCACTTCTGCTGTTAGTCATCACAGCTAGTAGTATTAATCCTTAGTTTGTCTCGTAGAAATCTTTAATATCTCATCATCTTGTAAGCTCAAATTGTGGTCAGGGCACCCGTGGACTAGTACTTCAGTGACCTTGAGAGAAATCTCTAGTGGCGGCTCGTCCATAGGGGGCGCTAGGGCGCCGCCCCACCAGTCTCACAGGAAGAGGAAGAAGAAGAGAGGAATCACAAAATGTATTTAAAAAAACATAAAATTTAAACTAAACGATCTATACACCGAATGGGCTGTAAGTGCTGTGTATAATCTGCATTTAATTGTAGTTTAATAAAGTTAATACTTTTAACACGGCCGAAACGTCGACGGACTTCCTGTCACGTGTCCTCTCGCGGTCGCAGCAATCTTTACCATTGACTTAATACGGGCTAACTGGAGCATGCGCGCTGGATCCCCAACGACAAGGAATAGGAGAGCTGTTGGGCGCATATGGTTGGGATCGCAAGCAAACGGGGGGAGTCTGCTCAGATCAGGAGGAGGATGCTGATTGGTCAGCTCACCCAGCCCAGACAGAACCGGAAATTTCTCCACAGGCTAGTTCACCGTCCTTTGTTGTTGTGGAGCTGCTGCTAACGTTGACTATGGAGAAAACTAGTAGTTTCATCTTTTTATCATTGGATTCTACGAACCAAGTGGATTTTTTACTATAAGATGGATTATTTTGACCAGCAAGGTAAGACAGAATTTAGCTGGTTATGGTCAAACTAAAATTGTGCACATTAGAGGATAAACAGGAGGGATGATTACTGGTTGCCTTCATTTATTCTAAATGATGCGACAGGGAAGGCAGAAAACGTCTCAACTAGCACAAGCTAACCGTTAGCATTAGCAACTCCACAACACAGCAGAACTCCTTCAGGCTTATTTGTGGAGAACATCAACGTTGCAAAGTAGTAGAGTGCATTCGCCAATCAGAGGCAAGATGTCCAAATATCAGAGAATAAGACTCAAATCCTGCTGTCTGAAGCCATAGATATCATATACTGTATATCACTAGATGCCTTACCTGCACTGTTTGTCAATTGGACGAACGTCCCTACGCGGCGGCCATCTTACTGTTGACAGCTGCCCCCTTTCGTAACATTGGTGTCACTGGTGCATGTACTACTGAAGTAACTCTAATTTGCTCAATTTTCAACCAATTTTCAAACGGTTTGGTTTTTTATAACCGCCAGAGATGTGGCTGTGAAATATGACAGATTTGGCCCGTTAATTTAAAAATGTTAAAGTATGTCCTATCAAGCCTATGTGTTATAAGGTTTGTAATAATGTAAACCCTTTGATATTTCATCGTTTTATGAGTGTTTTGTGTAAGTTATTACTCACCTTCCAGCTGCTACCATTAAGAGCGGAGCGTCTGCTGTCGGCAGTAAGATGGCCGCCGTGTAGGGACGCTGTCAACTCCCAGTTAAGGCATCTAGCAATATATATGATATCTATGTCTGAAGCTACTTTATACTCCAGCTCATAGACATGAATACATAGACGCCCCACTGGGCGCTGGAGAGTGTAACAGCGTTGTCGCCATATTGGATGGGTCTCCTCGCTCTCCAAAGTCAATGCAGAGTGAGCAACTATGTCCATTTTTGTGCAGCCTATGGTTGCAACAACCGGCGTACTATTGAACAGATCACGTGGGATATTACTATTGACTTTTCTAGCCTACCTGACGGGATTTTATATTTTAATTTATTTTGTATAATTATATTTATATTTTAATTATCATGCCATACCATGTGTCTGACTTTGTGAAAAAGTTTGATAAAATGTGTTTTTTAGTTGGGTAAGCACCTTCCTCAGTAGAAATGAATGCACTAGGGGCGAATGGAGACCCATCTAAAATGGTGGCCGGCCACTACGGCAGCTCCAATAGGCAGCGCCAGTCCTCGGGGCGTCTACGTATATGTCTGTGCTCCAGCTGACTACTACGTCCTCAAACAGGTGCACCAGAGAACGACTTACAATTCATTCATTCCTACTAGAGACCACTGCAAATATATTAAAAATATGAGTAAAGTTGACCTTAAACCAGGGCTGTTCAATTCCGAGCCCGGAGGGCCGGTATCCAGCAGGTTTTAGTGGTTTCTCTGCTCCAACACACTTGATTCAGTGGTAGAATCACCTGTGCAGCAGCTCATCAGGCTCTGCAGAAGCCTGTTAATTACCTGCTGATTGAAATCAGGTGTGTTGAAACAGAGTTAAAACTAAAACATGCTGGATACTGACCCTCCAGGACCGGAATTGAATACCCCTGCCTTAAACTATAGGTCACATAACTTTTGCAACTATGCCTTATTTTTGTTGGTGTGTTTTTCTGTAGGTTTGCAGCATGAGAGTGAATTTGTTTGATGTGGTTGTGTGGGTGATTGACCTTTAAAAACACTTTTTAAAAAAAAAGAGTTTTAGCCTTTTAACAGACTTCACATAAATTTCCAATGTAGGAATTTATAACTCTGTATGTTCCCTTTCCATGGCACGACGGATGGAAATAAGCCATTGGCTACAATCCCACGTTTACCAAAATGTACGTCACATTTTGCTCATTAACATGTACTGTCCCAATCAAATATATTTCCAGTTTCAATTTCCTGTAGCTCTGGAATGAGCAAAAAATTAAAAATACTGGCAAAAATAGGACAGACCTAAAAGTACAATACTATTTAAGTACATTTTGATAATGATATTGTCTTTAAAATAATAATAATAATAATAATAATAATAATAATAATAATAATAATGGTTGATAGAATGTGTGTGCAATTTGATTTGATTTAGCATCATTAGAGACAGAAATGAAGGCAAAAACACATGAAGAGGGATTTCTGATCACTCATGTGATTGTAGTTCTAGTTGTGTTTGGAGCACATAACAAAGGTTCTGAGCTTTCTTTAGAGGTGCAGCTTGACTAGATTGATATTTAGGGCATGTATTTTGCTGCTAAACTTCAACATCCCCCAATTGAGGGACCCTCTGGCTTACAGGGTTAAATGCGTTAATTTTTTTTAACGCGTTATTTATTTCTAATTAATTAATCATAATTAACGTGTTAAATTCCCACCCCTAAAAAAACACTTTTGCAATATGCCTGCTCAGTTTATTCCATTGCATTTAAATTATTCAGATTAATTTTTTTTTCAGAAACATGGATAGTTCAGATAGTTTCTCAACTTACATTAGTCTATATCTTTTGTGTCTTTGTGTATTTTAGGAAAGTTAAGTGAGTGTAAGTACAGCTCTAACGGACTGGAGTGTGTGTCTGAGAACAAGAGGACTGTACAGATGGCTTTGAGCAGACAGCCAAGACAAATCTGTGACTGTCCTTGATCTGAGAGAGTTTGTGTTTGTCTGTGGGATGTTCCTGTTAAAACATTTAACCAACACTGAGCTGACATCTATGTGCATCTATTTATAGACTTAGAAAAGACATGGTGGTCTACTGTGCATCGGTTGTACTCCATGGAAAGATCACTATGAGTAGCTTACATCCTGTGGTACACACACACACACACACACACACACACACACACACACACACACACACACACACACACACACACACACACACACACACACACACACACACACACACACACACACACACACACACACATAAACAGTCACCTTCCTGTTTGTCAGGTGCAGAGGAAGCTAGATGCATTGCCCACGCGACAAAACAAACCTTTAAGACAGAAGAGAATGACACCACCTCCGCAGTGCAATGTGACTTTTTTTTTTCCATTTGACCAAAGTCACAGTTACTGTTTACATCGATGCTATCTCTCAGATTAGCTACATTACTTTAGCACTGACAATTTTAATTGAAAAAGTAGGCGCTGGAGGACTGGAAGTTGTTATCTGGTCTGATGAGTTTTGGTTTCCCACGCAAAGATCAACTGTAGCATAACATTTTGCAAAAATCAGACAAAGCATGGATGTTCCCTGAATTTCTGTGAAATATTGCTGCAGATGATGTAAGGGAGGGATTGATTTCCAACCATATGCCCACCACTTGCATAATATTGCATCATGTCACAGTACCTTCAGAGACACCGGATCTCAGTCCGCTAGAGCACTTTTGAAATATGCTGCTGCAAATCTGAATGTTTTCAGCATTTATCCAAATCTATATAATATTTCAAATCCAATAATAACACAATATAAGTGTAAAAAGGTTGGAAATCACATTTCACTGTTATTGTTAATTGCAAATCTATCAATAATTGAATAGAACATTTCATATTTCTGGATGCATCATGTCTACCCTCTTAAATAATGAGGGGACAGCTTGTGTGAGAGACTGTTAATCCACTAATGTCTTTGGTAGGAGGCTGTGCTGAATAGACAGAAACTCAGAGAAACAGATGGCTAGAAGACAGTAATGCAGAGGATGCAATGAGGCCTTGGATTAAGTTTTCTGAGCAGATTTCACGGGATACATGAAGCAAAAGGATGATACATTTTAGCATGAAGCTCTTTAAATCAATCATTAGATGTACGTTTTAGCATATGGAGGGAATTAAGAATCCCGGCAGCATCTCAAACTGCTTATTCGTGAGTGCTCTTGATCCATTTAAAGTACTGAAAGTCTAAAAAAGCACAGGAGAGTGATGTGACCATAATGTGGTAAACAGCTCATGTGATGCATTAGACGTAATGATGGGGCTGCTGATGATTCCTCATCCCTTGATGAATAGATCAGCAGCTCCTTCTCATCTGATCATTTGAAGGGATTAGTCAGGTCAACCACTCACAGCTGACAATGAAATCAAGTGAGGTGAGATGAGGTGGCACTTTTTCATTTTATGAAACTCTACAAAAACCAGCAAGAAGAAAATACTTTTTTGAATATTTTTTTTCCCTCAACAAATGAAACTAAAGCCTACTGCGCACTGGAAGCATCAGAAGATCGCGAAGCATCTTCACTGCCGCGCTTCTCGCTTCTTTAAGACGTTTCGCTTCTCATCTGAGGAGCTTTGTCAATTCTGACTGGAATATGGGAGGGTCAAGCTTATAAAGGGGTATTCATAGGTAGTTTCAGCTCATTAAGCAACAATAGACAGCTACAGTTTATAAGCTTGACTCTCTCGTATTCCAGTCAGAATTCTCGGATGAGAACCAAAATGTCTTCAAGAAGTCCAGTTGCCTTCATTTGAACCCCTTTGGAGTAAAACGAAAGCAAAAATAGGGGAGATCTGTGAGGGTCACATGCTTTTTACACCACTGTATAATAACTTCTTTATTCCTAGGTAAGAAAGTTGATTCAGTCTGAGGTGTCACTCACACTAGTTCTGCAATCTGTTAACTATCACACTTGTATGATCAGCTTTTCATTAAATGTGACAGACATGTGAGGGAAGCAGCTGACACCTTGGGTTTGCTGGTTACCGTGGAACTCCAACAACTTTTCGTGAGTTGTATAGTTTTGTCACACTTCTTTTCAGGATCCATCGCTTGTTAAAAAATAAACCTCATGTGATTCTGAGACACTCTACACATGATCAGGCTCATGGAGGGAATGTACAGTTTTTGATTTTTAACATGGTAGAAAGTGTGCAAAACACACAATCACATAAAAAAAATCGAATTCTCAAAATAAATGTATTCTTTTTACCAGAACGTATAAAATCAGTCACATTTTGTTCCTGCAGCTAAATGTTTGCACTGTGCTGCACAATAAAAGCATTTTTTCTGTTGAAGGCTGCGTTCCCTGGTTGACAATCGAGACACTGAAAAGCCTCCCACTACAAGTATGTCTGAGCGGCGGTCAATCTGCTGCAGGACCAGGCACACCGAGTCCTCTCACGCGTCTCAATGGGACACTTTGTTGTTTCCGAGTTTTTAAAACTCCTTTAGCTGCTAGATCAGAGTCAAATCCGTAGAAACACACATTGATGTAATTGAAACTGAAACAAAAATCAACAAAGCTGATAAAACGAGTTTTATTTTTAATTTTTAGCATTAAAAGTTCACTCCCTGTTTCTTTTTGTCCCCGTTCCCCTTCCTCTCTCATCTTTCACCATTCCTCTTTTTGGTCTCCACAAACCCAAACAAACATTGGCCCTAAAGAGCGACTCCAGCTCAGGCCAGACCGATACGAGGGGAAATCCCATAATGGAGATCATCTGACATGCTTGCACTGACAAAGAGCCGAGTTTCACTGTGACACAAAGTTCAGCTCAGAGGAAAAGCTCATGTTCAAACAACGCTCTAGGCTTTGCGTTCAGCCGGGATTGATTTCTGAATTACTCTGGAAATGTGAATAGGTAGAATGCGTCATGTCTGTTTTGCGTACATGCAAATGAACGTAAAAAGGAATAAAAAAAGAACTTGGTATGTGATGAAATCCCCAGTTTATTTGAAAGTGTAGGGACATTAAAAAGGAACTAATCTAAAATTAAAATAACCCCTGAGGGTTTATTTAAAAATACACGTGACGAGATGAATAAATAAGAGGAAAATCCTAATAGCTGACTGACTGAAGGGAAGTAAACCCGCTGAGTCATGATAATAGGATTACTGCACCATATTTCAAGATTGCATTGTTGCCACAGCCAAACTAGCTGTGTGACTTTGCTTGCTGCCGCCAGTGATTTTGTCATTCTGTGAGCTTTCTCTGAGCTGAAACCGAGAATGATTTTTCTGTCAACCATTTATTTTGGATTCATCCCAAGTCTGAGCCAGAGGAACAGGATACCTTAGACGACTGAAACCAACCACCAGGAACTCTGGGTTATAAAATGTATCTGTTCATGCAACAGAAACCACAACGATATAATCAATGTTAAATCGAGTGTATTTATAGGATAAAGGATGTATCAGAAATAACGTGTTGTTTATATTTAGTTAAAACTAAGGCTTTAAAGTGACGATGTGTAGTTTTTACCATTAATCTCAGGAAATATCCATTGAAATGTTGTTGAAAATGAATAAAATGATGTCCAGGCGTTGAAAAATATTGGCGGTGTCGTAACATATAACCATAAAAATCGGGCCCAAAATACATAGGGCGTGGGTCTAAGGGTGTTTCTCAATCTCAAGGAACCTCGCCTTGATGCCTTGGTCCTGCTCCGGTTGCCTAGGAGATACGTCATCAGGAACCGCCAAGGTGTGTTCCAATCGATTCCAATGTGCTTCCAAGGTGTCTGTCCTCCGTTTGTTAGCCGTTTAGCTAATTGAGCAAGGCTACACGAGAGGTGCCTTGTTGCCTTCTCTTGGTCAATAATTTCCCAGAATGCAGCGCGGTATTTTCAAACAGATGTGATCAGGAGCCGACAGCAGCTACTTCGGGGCAAATTTCCAGTTTAAATGAAAGTCAGCTAATTGCAGCTATTGGGCTTATATGTAAAATGTTTATTTACATCCAAAGCAGTTATCTATGGTTGGTTAGTTGCTTAGTAGTTGCAGCTTTGGTGGCTAGCAGGTACTAACTCACTTACACATTTTATTTAACCAATATATACACAATTAAACAAGTAAGAAGCTCGATATTAAAACTTAACATTATTATGATGGGAGGGACATCAACAGGGTGCGTAAGCAAGGGGCGGGCTCTGTTCCATTTAATCCTTTTCTTTGACCAAGGAAGGACAGTGTCCTCAGAAGCAAGGCATCTGGCCTGGCAAGGCAGTGCCTTGGCAGGCAAGGCAAGGCAAGGCAAGGTTCCTTGAGATTGAGAAACACCCTACGTTTCTGGAGGGCGCCATATTGGATGCCATGTTTCCTTCTACGTGAGCCAGCTTGGGGTCCTGCGCCTACAGATGACGTCACACTAGATGATTGGCTGGACGTATGACTTACGGAAGTTATGTTACCATGTTAGAAAACATTTAGGTGGTAAGAAACATGACTTTAATAACAAAACAGCTAAAATCTTTCCAAAACCTATCTGAAAGAACAGAATCAAAAAAGCGATGCACTATATTTTGGCCAAGTGGTATTGCCGTAGTTTGACGTCATCGGCAGGCGCAGGACCCCGAGCAGATCTGGAACCTACCCCGCCAGAAAACTAGCATCGGCATTGCATTCTCTCCATGGAATTAACTGAAGGACTATCAAACCCTGAGGTTGCACGCTTTCTGCTCGACAGGTAACATTTACCATAATGTTTTTTTTAAAACTAGCAACAGTCACGACAATATGATGTAAAACTACTGCTCCCTATCACCAAGAAACTACGCTTTGATTCAAGTTTGCATGTGAATATCACAAAGGTGCATCTTGCGAGTTCTAAGTTTGACCACCTTTTGCCTCCAGAACCTTTGTGGCACACGGACTAAACAACTGGATCCATTCTTCAGATGTTCCAGTCCAAACTGATATGACTGCATCACACAGTTACGTTCATGATGTGAATCTCCCGTTCCACCACATCCCAAAGGTTCTGGGCTGGATTGAGATCTGGTGACTGAAGAGGCCGTTGGAGTCCAGTCATGCTCTAGAAACCATTAAAGGTGATCTGATCTTTATGACATGGTGCATTATCCTGCTGGAAGCAGCCATCAGAAGATGGGTCCATTATGGTCATAAAGGGACTTCTTATGGTCCTGTTCTGGTCATCCTGTGTAAATTGTAGACTCATTTTCTTTTTCTTTGCTGACAGGAGCAGTGCTTGGTCCAACATGTTATCTGTTCAGAGATGTTTTATAGACCTTGATTAGAACCACTGGTTATTTGAGCTACTGTTGCCTTTCTGCCCATTCTCCTCTGACCACTGAAATCAAAAGCCTATTTTCATCCATGCATCTGATAGAGACCAGTGTACATTTAGCAGCTAAATACATTTTACAGGTAATGTGTGACTTGAGAAGTTACCTTAACAACAATCTGTTGTCTAATTTAAGCCCATTCCATCAAAAAGGAACAAAACCAGGGAAATCCATGTGCTGTACACCAAGCTTAATGGTCATAAGTACACACATTTGTAAATATTATACAATAAATTAAGCTGACTGTCAGTTAAAATAAATGCTTTACATGTATCTGAAACTCAAGGAGTACTCGAGAAAGGAAGAACTAAAAGAAGAATATTGTGATTCTTATCTTTAAGGTATGGACCATTGTTCTTGAGAACTTCAGGTGTTTTCACGAGTCAATTTTAGTTCTATAACTGACTTTCTTCATTGTTTTACTTTGGAAATTCAGCTGGCAGGAACTACACGAGTAATTCACCAACATGGTAAACAGATGTCACTTTAAAAACGACTGTGGAGGAGGGACAATGATGGTTCTTTTAGTCAGCAAAACAACCCCCCAACCCAGGCTTGGATCTTCCCGCAGCAGCCCCCGCTGCTTTTCATCGCGCCCTTGTGATGCACTTCAGTTTAAGTGAGGGGCTGTCCCACACGGCTGCCACCTCCATCCGAACAGCCCACAACGCGCATGCATCATCTGTCTGTCTGTTTAAATAAAAGGATCTTAGAAAGCAACATCTCACGTCTGAACTGTACGTGTGTGTGTTTGCAGAGGCGTTGATGTGAAGGCAAAACCAAAGTGGGTTTTATCTTGAAAGACCCAAAGAATCGCCTACTTGATGATGTGGGTTTTACTCTCTTCCTGTAATCGTTTACCTGGTTGAAATTCCCTCATGTCAAACCAAACAATGAGTTAGGGAGAACAAAAGCCGCAAGGTTAAGGTTAGGGAAAGATATATGAGGGCAATCAAAACTCATCACTTATCGTAATGTCAGACTGAAATACAGCCAAGGGTAGAGGACTGGCTGGGCAATGAACGTCTGCTCTCGATCAGTGGGTTTTCTAGGTCTGTTTGCATCAAAATGACCACATGTTACATACACAAACGTTCACCCTGTAGGCTTGTTTTCTTTATTGTTCCCTATAAAAACATTTTAATCCCCCAGAATATTTGTAAGATTATGCTCTCAGGCTTTCTGTTCCTGTCTTGGTTTAGTCAGCATTACACTCCAGCTTTTCTCTAAATAAATTCCAGGGAACAAGAAAGAAGAAGTGAACAAAGGTCAGTGTTTAACAATAGCCCAAGCTGGGAACTCCACCGTGGTACATCATGTAGGGGTGGGGGGAGAAAAATGTCTTGATTTATCAGACATATTAAAGTTTAAAGGGAACATATAATACTTCTATGGCCAATACTAAACATGCTAATGAAGTTCTTTGCACTAAATCCCTCTCACCAATCACCTGTCGCTGTTTGAGTCAATCCCTCAGAAAAAATGTAGGGCCCGTTAATGTCTATGTGGGCAAAAATCTTTCTGGGCAAACCCCCATGGAGCCACCGTGGAAACCGCGGAAAAACCTGTTGGGACCCATATGGCTTGCCCCCATAGATCCCATATGGGGCCCATCTATGTGTGCTGGCTGGGCTGTAATCTAAATAAATTCTATTACACACTGATTACTGCATCCATGATGCAAACAGAAAAGAAAAACAAAGTCTTCCAGCTACTTATCACCTGCTGATAAAACCTGTTTTCATTCTTGATATTTACAGCAAGTGTTTAATCAATCCCGCCTTAACGAGGTAACAAATTAACCTTGTTATCATCAGGATGACTCAGTTCAGGGAGTGAGTCTACTGTGCCAAGTTGTGAAATGTTGTTTTGCACTTTTTCCCACCAGAAATCTAATGAAAATGGTGAGAGATTGACCTTTTTCCTACATTTGCATGACCTGAAGTGTTACCTGATCCATCGGCAAGTGTGATTAGACTTAATGACTGTAATGTAACAGGATTTTCCTCTATAACAGATTAGTCAACAAATAGATTAAATATCAGCTAAACTTTGTTCTATAGAGATCTGTCCTAGCTTAACAAAATACAGTTTTAATAAATTATAAAAAATAGAAATTAATGATCAAATATCTAATTTATTGTATGTATTAAAAGCCTTGAACAAGTATTTCAGGTATCTGCAGGAATTATGCTGCAGCATCTGGAATTAAGCATTCCAGATGCTGCAGCATTAAGCACTTTTTTAAGATAAATAAATCTGTAGCACATTTACTTCAGTGACTGGAGTTATTGTCCTGCTGCTTCATCTTTTGCTGAGGTTTCACTGGCAGGCAGCCACGTACGATGTCATTCTGCTTGACTGAGCCTCAGGTGAGTTTCACCTGTCGCACAAGGTTATTGCAGCCTCATGGAAAGGGACCACTCTACAAAATCATCTTAAATGCGTTTTTTTGTAAAAAAGCTTGATTTAGTAAAGTGGAAATGCTTGTGTTTTACTGCAGGAGTTTTTGCCTATATTTAGGTTAAATATGAACATACAGTTTTTAAACTTTTATCTGTACAACTTTTTTGCAAAAAAAAAAAGAAAATGCTTCAGTTTAGATGTGCAAAGTTAGGTTTAAAAGGTTCATATCAGCTTTTGGCCTCATACTTGCTGAACTAAATGCTTATTTTCTTTCTAATCTGTCTGTTTATACACCACAGTCTAGTTCAAAGTGACCCTGGTACTAAACTAAACAGCTCTTCCTGATCATGTTCACATTAACACAGGATTTCTGTATTTTTTAGCACTTATTTGTCATCGACTATGTGTCACGTTACGAACCAGAAAATGTGTCATACTACAAACACACATTTGAATAATAAACACCTACAAGAGCAGAAATGCTTTTTGTCCTGAACCCATTGATATGTTTGATATCATCACTGCATGCCAAGCCCACATATGATACATGTCACAGGTCGTTTTATAGTAAGTCTTTTTTTTAAAATACTTCTCACATTGCGGCCCCCGTGTCACATTTAAAATACCCGAGGTGTTCAACACCATGCAATTAAGACCAAGTGTGACATTACTGTCGCCTTCCACCCACTAAAACAGAAGCTCACACTCAGACACAAACATGAAGCGTTAGCACATTAAAAGATGTGTTGCCATGGCAATGCAACAACCCATAATCACACTGTGAGTCTCTTGAGTCAGCTGGTGTTCATCCATATTCATATACTGGCTGATTTCTTTTTTCTCCTCACACATATGCTCCATATGTGTGTGTATGCGTGCATGCATGCGTGTGTGTGCATGCACGTGCATGCATGTGTGTGCATGCGCATGCATGCGTGTGTGTGCATGCATATGTGTGCATGCGCATGCATGCGTGTGTGTGTGCATGCATATGTGTGTGTGTGCATGTGCACGTGCGTGTGTGCATGCGCGTGCATGCATGCATGCATGTGTGTGTGGGATGAGGGGTGTTCTCCTCTAGTGTTTTCTCCAGTGACCACCTGCCTCTCTCTCTGACTCTGTCCCATTTTGTCCTGCCTCTCCAGCTTTCCCTCCTCCTCTGGTGTGTTTTCCAGAAGCCTCTCTGCTTTTTTCATCCCCAGAATCCTGCTGAGTCTTGCATAAACCGGCTCGTACGGCCCGTAATCCACAAGGCTGCTACAGCAAATGCTTGTGAAAGCAACAAGATTCTAAATGTGCAAATTGGTCCACTGTAGTTTTATTCCCATCGATTTACTGAATCAAACCAAATATTCAGCTAATGAGTCAAATATGTATGACATTTATTTTCACTTTAGGTCGTCAGAAATGTGTTTTTTATTCAGTGTTTTCTCTCATCACAGCAACATCTCACACATTGTGGACCAAATGTCACACCCTTAAATAATCCTGTCATGTTTGATTTAAATCGTGAGAAACGCCCCAGGTTTGAACTTACTGAGAGCGAGGCCAACAATCTGACACATTTCTCTTCATAAATGAAAACTACTTTTTTTTAAGCTTTCTTATATTTATTATTTAATAATTCAACAATAAATCTTTATGAAAGCTGTGTGTGTTTTCTTGTGATCAGCTTCCCTGCATGGCCCCACATCTCTCTGTACCTCATGCTGTTTTATCACGGAGAGAGGTGTGTGTGTGTGTGTGTGTGTGTGTTTACATCTATGTTATCTGTGTGTTTGTGTTTCCCACCTTCCTCCCTTCCTGGTGAATCACTGACCTGGTCTCATGCAGGGTAGGTGATCTATGGCAGGCCGGTGTGTGTGAACTCTTCAAAGTTGCTTTCTCAGCAGCTTTAAACAAGCAGTACAGGAAAGGTGAAACACTAACTACTCATGTTAGAGTCGTTAAGTCTGTTAAGTCGTTAAGTCTGAGAAGGGCAGTTCAGGAGAGAGAGAGTTTGGCTCCAGCTGTGACAGCTGTTGCTGTCGTTGCAGGTGCTGCATGCACGGCTCTTCTTTGGTTGGATAAATGGAAGGCTGCGTGTAAATATGGCTTGCACGTGTAACATTTATTGGTAAATTTTAATGCAGGCATGCATTTGAAGAAGCTGCCTCAAAAATATTAGATCATTGCAAACATGTTTAATGATGTTTGCAATGCTGACATTACTGATGGACATACAGTAACACCCGTGATAAACATTAAGGCCTACCAGATGTGAACGTTGGATGAGAAACGGACACATATTTGAGATGTGGTGAAATTTCAGTTTACAGGTTGTGATTGCATTTGCAGAAGCTCAGCTCATGTTGATTTCATGAACTTGGAGGGGAAAAAGTAACATAAAGTAATAGTTGTAGAGATTATTAGTGGTTTTCTGTTGTGCATTAGTCAGTCAGTCAGTTGGTTAAACACTTTCCTTTGGATCCATAGGTGAAGGGTAACACATACAGCTGATTCATGCTAAAACATAAATAATATGAAAAATGGAGATATAAAGGGTTTTGTCAGCCTGCAACACCTTATAAAAACACCAGTCTAGTTTATTTTGCTTAATATTTTAACGCTCTGAGACCCAAGCTTTTGTAAATTTTTTATTTTACTGATATATTTAGGACTTGTAGCACTCCAAAACATGTCTGAGTAAAGTGTTTGCAACAAGGTTGCACCATTGTTTCTGGGCAAGAGCCAGATTAAAAAAAAAACCTTGAGGACCAAATGCACCTTTTTAGATAGTTTTAACAATAAAAAAATCCATACATTTACACGTCATTTAACAGTTTTAACACTGGCTTATTTTCAAATGTAATCCACACATGCGTCTCAGGTCTCAATAAGATTTTATGTTTATTTAACAACTTATAACTTAATAACATGTCTGCAAAACTCAATATAGGTTGGTGACTCACTTCATTTTCATTGTGAACATCTTCCATTACTTAATAACGTTTAACTTTTAAGCACTTTTTTTCGTCTTCCCACAATCCATTTGTGTCACATAATAAAAATCCAATTTAAATGAACTTAAACACAGTTCTTGTTTTAAATTGACATGCTAGTACTTAAAGGTGTGTGGAACATTTTTTAAATCATTATTTCTGATTATAATCGGTCACTCTGAGTTTTTCATGCAGGCTGAATGTGAAAGTAGTCTCCTCCGCCTATCTCCTGCATTAGCTTCTGATAGAAAATAGACGGTGAAACTCTAGGATTAGAAAATCCTGACAGATCTACGTCACACTGTCACTTAACATTCATGTACTCACCCATTTGACTCACAATGGGGAAGGTTGTTGTTGGTTTAGCGTCCAGGAAACAGCAGAGAACGTCTCGGCTAGTTGAAGCTAACCGTTAGCATTAGCAACTCCACCACACAGCAGAACTCCTCCAGGCTTGTGTAATTGGTGGAGATAAAACATCAACATTGCAAAGCAAACATAGGCAGTGGTAGAGTAGCATTGCTGTTAGCCAATCAGAGGAGAGATGTCCAAATATCAGGAAATAAGACTCCAAATCCTGTCGTCTGAAGCTACTTTCTCCTCCAGCTGACTTGTACTTCCTGATTCAGGTGCATCTGCCCCCCCCACAGTACGGCTAAAGACCAGTGCTTCCTTAGAGCGTTAACAGTTAGAAAAAACACACAGAATGAACGCCCAAAAGGCGTTTCAAGTCTATTTATGACACGCTATGCTTCCAAAACACGTCACACTCCACTGTTCAGATCGGACCAGACAGAAATTCAAACACGAAAGAAGTGTAAAATATCCGGAAACTTTCAAAATTAAAGTCACGTGCAGCTAAACGTACATAATTTCCCCCGTAGATGATGTAAGCAAAACTGGAAATAAACTACAGCCCTTTTTGGATACATGCACCTGTTTTTCTCCTTGCTTTTTATTGTGTGGACTTCTGAAATCACGTGTGATGTTGAACGTCTCCCGTGATATTGTGACCTCACAGGATTAGCTGTGTGGAACGCTTTCACTCCTGTTTTGCATCAGAATCACTCCTGGTTGGGAATGAGCTTGTGGGTAAAACGGCGCTATTATGTTTCACGATGCTTTCACGTCCAGTGGAACGCCGGGGTCAATGTCAACGAGAAAAACGTGCATTTAAATTTGGACCAAAAACAAGATGCTCCTCTTGTGAAAAACGAATGAATGACCACGCTAACAATAAATGCATTTATCTTGCAATTCTGCTACAAAGTGTAAAATTAAAAATGTTGGTGGAACAAAAAAGAAAAAGGATGCAAATGATCTTCAGTTTCCTGGTGTTTCTGAGGCATTTGGTGTTGTTCCATCAGAGCCAAAGTAAAAGTCTTTCAGAAACATGATCTAGTGACTGCATTTAGCATGGCATTTACATCGCTCACCATCTAACTGAAGTCTTGAAATTCATTTGAAAAATAAAACTGTTCAAACGGTTGCTGTGATGAAAATGAGAGTTGGTATGAATAACACAAACAGGAAGGACAAAAAGAGGCTAAACCACAGCGCAGATGTCAGTCATACGTTTCCATGACACAAGTCAAGCATGACAGAAAAAGACTAAATATATGACCAAATCTAAATATACCTGAGAAGGCTACAGCACCTCAGCGCGTCACCGCAGAAACAGAGAGAAGGAGGCGGATACGAGGGGGATCTAGTTGCCATAGCAGCTGTAACCTGGTCAGTAAGATGTAATTGTGTAAGGAGCATGACTCGGCATACTGCACCAACATGGAGCAGACGTAAGCACTGTACGCAAATGCTGCCACGCTGATGATGGACGCATGTTTGAAATGAAAGTACGATGACAGGTGTAGCCGAACATTTAGCACTTTTTCTGGTGCAAGTTGTTTTTTTTCTTTTTCTCAATTACCTCATGAGTCTCCCTTTATGACACATCTGTTTAAAGGTGCAGCGTAAACTCTAACTGTATCTAAACTGCAGGTTTAGTCCTCCATCAAACCAGTCCTCACATTATGACCCTGATGTGACCTATTCTTGTTCTGGTTTCACACTTCAATGCTGCAGTTAAACAGGAAAGATGAATTTCCGCTGTTGAGTTTTAAAGCAAACGTATGAACCATTGCTTTTTCAACATTTACCTCCTGTTATTCTCATATAATCCATGCTCAGGTGATGAGATCTTCTAAAATATAATACCGTAAAAAAATAAACTTGCAGGTCAAGTACTATTGAACGAAACCTCTTGTGTTAAACCCCATGATAATTTAGCTAAACCACAAGGTTCTCCACCCAGATCGATGGTCTGGGAGGGAAAGAGACACTTAATCAATGCAAGCTCCAGATGAAGTACGTCATGCAGCTGTTGTCAGAGCGGATCTCTGCTGAGAGAAAATTAGGTTACAGTGATTCATGACTGCCAGTTAGCATTCCTTTACCGGAGATAGTACGTCTTTATAGCCCTCCAGTAAGAGTGTTGTGTTTCTGAAGGGGAAAATTCCTATTTTAACAGGTATTAATGGACACACGCTTAATTTAATACAGTGTTGTGCATCAGAACTCACTGTGAGCAATACATTTTGTGATATTTGTGGAAAACCTGGTTAAACTGATTCCAACTGCAGATTTAGAGACCTTCTAAAAAGAAAACGAATATGATGCAACATCCAGCTCAGAGGAATCTTTTCCAAATGAGAGTCAGAGACACCGGTGATGTTCACACACTGCTAGTCAAGCAGCTTTCAGACAGACAGGCAGTTCCCAGAGGTGCCTCTTCTGTGAATAAAAACCCAGACGGCATCATTTTCTGTCATCCAGCTTTCCTTTATTACATCTCCCTCTCCTAGCTGAGTCTCCTAGGTTTTATTTACCCTCATCTGCTTCCTAACCCTTCCCCGTTATCTCTTACTTTTGTTTTTGCTGTGACATCTATCGCAACGATCTCAAATGTTCATTCATTCATATATTTGAACTCATTCCCTTCCTTTTCCCTTCAGTGCCTCGACAGTGTTTCCAGTCAAACTGGGAATGCAGCCACACCTCTTGGAACAGAAGCTCCAGAATGCTAAATACAGAGCAAAATGTGAGAGAGAGAGAGAGAGAGAGAGAGAGAGAGAGAGAGAGAGAGAGAGAGAGAGAGAGAGAGAGAGAGAGAGAGAGAGAGAGAAGTGGAGGTGATGTCACAGCTCAGACGTGATCAGCCTGCATAACACAACACCAGGTACACCTGTCACACTCAGTGCATCATCCGCTGTATTCTGTTAGGCATCTGTTTCCATTCATTCATGCCCACATCCTTACAACACACGCTTTAATTTTACAGACATCTTGAGGTATTTTTAATTGGGTGAAAAGGTTGTAAGAAATTCATGTTTTTTTGTAGGATGCCCTTTGAATGACCTCAATTTGGAGAAACAGAGCGAAGTTTGGACAAATGATCTAATGGCTTGACTGAGGCCTTGTCCACACGTAACATGGCTTGTACATATTATATATGAGAACAGTCCTTTGTCTTTATGTCTAGCTGTTTTATCTTATTTTTATCTTGCTTTTTTTTATCTTATCTGTTTTTTTATCTTATCTGTTTGTGTAAAGCTACCTATGTGTCTGTTGCTGCTGCCTCTTGGCCAGATGGTCGTTGTAAATGAGAATGACACAGACAAAAATCGCCTGGACGATTGATAACACGAGCGCAGCTCCGAGGGCATCCATGTTGTAAACACAGGTCGCACATGGGCCGTCAGCATTTTTGTCGCAGACAGTGACGTGAAACCTAAAACTCCGGTTATTTTTGTCCACATTGAAACGCTTAAAACGGAGAAAAACGCAAATCTTCACTTTGGTCAGAGTTTTTAAAAAGATTAGTTTTCGTTGTGGAAATCTGCGTTTTTGTGTAGATGACGGGCCGAATCGTAGAAAAATATCTTCGTTTTGGGAGATACCCGGCTACGTGTGGACAGGGTCTGAGTAAGGCCAGAAGTGAAAGAATACTCTAAGCGTTGGAATATTTCTAGCAGGTTTTTTTTGCAAACATTACGTCAAATTCACATTAAATACTATAGTTGTTTGCAGCAGAAATGAGCTGTTGAACTGCATAACAACTCTGCAGGTAAAACTGTAAAAATAGTATTTTTGGCAACGTAAAGGTCATAAAACAGCATTTGCATAAAACTTTATGAAACTTTTGCAATTTAAACTGGAATATGATGGATGTTTTACTGGCTTTTCACTTCACATCCGTTGTAAAAACATTCCAAAATGTTTAGTTTAACATGTTTGTATCTGAATGAGCATGTGCAACAGGGGGTGTGAAGAATAGGCTGAAACTCTGAGCTCAATAGTGGCAGATTTTTCAAGCAGTAAAGGGATTAATGAAAGCAGACTAAGCTTTGTGATGGACCATTTGCTGGGACAGCAGAATAAGAAGCAGCAGCAGTTGGATGTGACGTATATTAATATTCATGTGACCCCCAGACAGAGTTTACTTAAGAGTTGTGTTAAAAATTAGCAATAAAACATGATCACATTTAGTATCACTGATGTTTTTAACGGGTTGAGGAGGAGAGAGGTAGACGGTGCATTTCAAAAGTGATATAAAAACAAAACAAAAGAGCCCTAACAAAAACTCTGCTATGACGAAAGCAGCTGAGGCTTCCTTGACACATGACCTCAAGTCTCGACGGCTGCTGCAGCCCTAGAAGCCAGCACCGCCACAGCTCCTCCTCCTCTTTCTCTTGTCCTCATTGAGCGACTGCACGCTCCGCTGATTGCTGCAGCTAAAGCCCCTATAAAACCACCAAGGCTCTCCTCCTCCTCCTCCTCCTCATCCTCTCTGCTGACTGATCGGGGGCCCCTCGACTCAGCACAAAAACACGGCTGCTCGTCTGTCAACCGGAGGCGCAGGACAGATAGGGCCCCTGCCGACTCCCATTCAGCTCCACTGAATGACATTATTGAAATCCCAGTCCCCGGCTGCGATGCATGTGTGGAGGCAATAGGCACACACCTGTCCCCTCAGAACGTCTGTCTAAGGAGACAAGATAAAGGCGGTGTGGGTTAGGGGGAGGAATGTGTTGATGTGTCACTAACCCAGCTGTTGTGCCAGTTAGCCTGACAATATGACGCTTTGGTAGCAAGGGTGGTAATTTTTGGTTCCACTGCAAAATACTGCTTTTATACATTAAAATGTGTCGTCTTAAGGTGTGCTATTAAATCAGTGAGAATCTTCAAATTTGTACTGTTTAATTCAAACAGACTAACTTTACAAATTGGAACCCAAAAAGTTTCAAATGCAACAAGAAGTGCATATAATTATGTTCATTTGTGTTTTATGTTAAATATATACCTAAACAATTAATGACATCATGATCTCACATTAAACGTGTGAGTAGTAAAGAAAACCTTGGTTCAGCAAAATACAAAAGCCTGTTTTGGAAAACACACATATAATTTTTAATTTGCTCAAACATAGTTTGTCAAATTTAATAAATCTTTATAAAACCGTGAATGGATCACAGGATATTTGCTGCATGTTTAATGAGGTTCTTACTGGTTCTTTTAGCCCATT
Source organism: Aphyosemion australe (assembly GCA_006937985.1). Classification (NCBI taxonomy): domain Eukaryota; kingdom Metazoa; phylum Chordata; class Actinopteri; order Cyprinodontiformes; family Nothobranchiidae; genus Aphyosemion; species Aphyosemion australe. The sequence continues at coordinate 673,021 of SSNS01000120.1, forward strand.
TTAAACACAAACTGCACTAAAACACTTTCTAACATCTACTAAGTGCACCACTCTAGAGAAGAGCATTCATTTGTTTACAGCAAATTCAACATGCTCAAATTAACACTGTCAGAGTTAAATTCAACACTTTTAAAGTGTCTATATGGGTCCACACCAGTAAGAGTTAATTGAACTATATTTGGAGATTTGGTACTTTTACTCTGATTTAGAGTCAAAAACCAACTCTTAATAATAATAATGGATTTATAAAGCGCTTTTCAAGGCACTCAAAGTGCTTTCCATTATTCACGCACTCTCACATTCACACACTGCTGATGATGGTAAGCTACTATGCAGCCACAGCTGCCCTGGGGTGGTCTGACAGAGGTGAGACTGCCATTCTGCGCCATCGGCCCCTCTGACCACCACCAACACAGGCAAGTTGGGTTAAGTGTCTTGCCCAAGGACACAACGACAGCAACAGACTGAGCGGGACGCGAACCTGTGACCTTCCGATTGCGGGGCGTCCACTTAACTCCTCTGCCACCATCGCCCCGGAGTTGACAATTTAACACCGATGTTAGAGTTAATATAGTAACTCTAACTCTGAATTATCTCAGAGTTAGTTGTTCAGGAGTTATTCTGTCCAAAATGACACCCGCAGTGTTGATTAGGGAACACTCCTTTTTAACACTCGGGTTTGACTCTCATGTGAGTGTTACATATCAACTATATAACTCCTATTAACTATTCTTAGTGTTAAATTGGACCAACACCCCAAAATTAACACGTTTAAATTTGCTGTGTTCTAATGTTTTGTACAGAGTGCCAAAGATAAAAAAATATGGAAAATAACTTTTGTCTGCTTTGCTGTGATGTTCGCTGGTGTTTTTATATCTGCAACAAGCCTGTGGACGTAATCTGCATAACGTCAGGATCAGATAATAAATTCTTGTCAGAGAATAGTGTGTGTGTGTGTGTGTGTGTGTGTGTGTGCAGAAAATCTAAATTCACTTTCAGCTACTGCTCGTCCATTCTCTGAGATTTGGGTGATTTTTGTCTCTTTCTGTTGTGCGCTAATGGGAATCCCCTTCTTACTTCGCAGGCTTTAAACACTCTTGCTCAGCACTGCTCATGAAAAAACCACCTGTTTAAATATGAAACTATTCCAGGGGAAAATATCTTTTCTTTGCTCTGGTTTTAGCGTTTTTGTAAAAGCAGATGCTAGTGGGTTGACACACAATCACAGGCTGTTTAAAACAGCATCTCTCACTGAGGCTTTTAAAAAATGTGTTACAATGCAGGAACATTTCTCCTCGCTGAAGGCTGCATCTCCCTGCAGCTGCAATTTTTATGCAATACTGGTTTCACCTCCCCCTCTGTCTTTTAAAACTTTTATCAGTGCACACTGAGCCAGGATCAGCTCTCTGGTATTTCCAGTATTTTTACTGAACATTTGCTGTTTTATGTTCTGCCCTAAATTTAAAGTCAAGTTTTGAGAGCAGACATGCAGGAATTCAAAAAATGCACGATAGCCTTAAAAACTGTTTCACAGACACACATGCATAGTAGATTATTACTCATAAACCAGCACGAGCCCTGCTGACATGGTCAAAAGAAATAACACAATTATTCTCACAGAAAATGCAGGAACATTTTATAACCGTGGTATTTTAGATCATTTGCTACATAGACCAAAATCATCAAAGAACCTGCAAGCCCCACAAAATTGATTTTGGCTTTTTTAAATGCAAAAATATGAATTGTTTTTCCTGCTCTAAAAGAAACACTTGATATGTTAATTTGATGTTTTAAGTAAATAGATATCAATCTTCACATATCAATAAATATTAAAAGGTAAATTTGCCTCATTAAAAAGTTGAAATCCACTGGATTTCTGTGTCCTTGATTCTAAAAAATAAAAGTTGTCTGTGTCTATTCCCAGCAACAAAACAAGACATTGTCTTTTTATGAATGTTTTCCAAACACAATTCTGCTTTTCAGTAATAGTTTGTTGCCCAATTTACCTTGAAAATTCATTTAAAAGCAAAATAAATAAATAATATTAAAGAAAACATCATTATATACATTGTATACTCAACATTCCCCATTTAATGTTAGGCCTTACTGGTAAAAGTCTCTTCCTAAATGTATTCACCGGCTTACTACCATGCCTTCACAGACCTGCTGAACAAAACAGCATAGGTGTTATATGTTGTGTTTTGGTGCTGGTTTAGCTGGACCAGTATGCTGGTCCAGCATCCAATCACCAGCATCCCATGCTGGACATACCAGCACCAAAACACAGCATATGCTGGTAACCAGCTATGCAGGTCTTTGCTGTTTTTTTCAGCAGGGCAGACCACACAAAACCACTCTAGAGGCTTCAAGTGGCCCACGAGCCACACTTTAGTTACCCCACATACAAAGAGACACACATTGCATAACTAAATGAAATACATCCCAATGATGTAATTATGTTAATTGTCTGTGTGCTACTAATGCAAACAGACACCAGGCAGTAGAGCATTACTCAGTGCATTGCATTCTGGGTAGTTAGTGTTAGTAACCTGGAGGCTGCAAAACATGAACAAATGAGTGTTTTATGCTGCCAAATAATGAGATTTAAGGGCAGACCAGCGATTACATTTAATATAAGGACATGAACGCGATTTTCCAGCCACCTAACTACAATAAACGTACTCATAAATCATGTTATTAAAACTCAAATCGCTGTGTTTTTTTTAATTTAATTAAACTGTGTAACTTGCAGTAAATACTTATTTAGTTATTTAGATTAAAGAGGGTTATATATGTTTATCTCTGTTTTTATGCTCTCAGGCTGTCTTTTCCCATAATGCACTGCAGTCCATAATGACACTGGTAATTTTTTATTATACGAGCTAGGGATGTGTATTGGTAAAATTCTGGTGATACGATACGTATCACGATACAGGGGAGACGATACGATATATCACGATATATTGCGATACATTCAGCCAGAAGATATTAGCGATTTTTTTAGACTAGCGGTTGGCGTGTGAATTGCACCAAAAGAAAAGAAAATACACAAATGTTTGCATGTAAATTCTTCCAAAAAAATCAATACGCAACTTTTGAATATCGATATAATATCGCAGAAAAAATATCACGATATATTGCCATATCGATATTTTCTTACATCCCTAATACGAACCATTGTTTAATTAAAATGATCAAAATATTGACACACAAAGAAAATCCCACACATGCAGCCGTCTAAAAATGTTTCAATAATTTTTTTAAAAATCTGATGTATTTACATTTTTTCATGAGCACATGAAAAAATAACCCTAATATTATAAAACAACCATATTTAGACTCGCGCCTTGGTAACGAGTTCGTGAAACAGAAAGTTGAAGCACATGTTTTTGGTACTTTTCCTCTTAGAGAGTAGCTTACGCTGCAACACCACATGGAAACTTCAACCATAACCCACTTTTTTCTCGTGATCGTTCTGATCTCGACTGAAAAAAAAAACACGTACACAGGACGTGGCGCCCAATGTGAAAAGTGAAAATAAAAGAAAGAGCACAGAATTTACAAAAAATAACAAAAATCTGAAAAGGAAAGAAACTACTTGCACGCACACTTGCTTTCGTTTGTGGGGGGAAATAAGTCTTTTGAATACACAGCTCTAAATGTTGAGCCACTGGGTCACAGGAAGTGTTTATTTGGTCTGGGAATTTTATTTTGGTGGTTTTCCATTAGTAGCTGCAGTGGCAGATTCTGTAGACTCCTCTTCATCAATGTGACTCAATAAAGCCACAAGCACCAATCGTCTAATCAATTATTATTTTCCTCTATATTTTTTCAAAACACAAGATGTGACTGACAGAACTCATGTCTTAAACTTCTTCTGGTGAAAAGGCAGTTCAGTCTTTCAGCAGGGGAGGCTGCATGGAAGAATTTGACCTTGGCGCTCATTATCCAGCTCCTCTTCATTCTGTTATTCTTTAATCAACATGAGAAGAAAGGAATCAATCCACCCTAACCCTAAGATTTTAATGTTTAATAAGACTAAAGGATCGTTATGCATGGATGGATGGAAATTATTCAGTTTAAAAATGCTACTGGCAAGAGAATACTTGAATAATTTCCCCCCAAAACAACTTGCGTTTGATGACCTCACTTTGAAACAGTCTGATGCCTAACAGACATGAATTCCTCCATCTTTGATCTCCTCTCTGCAGTCCTCCTCTCCTACAGTTGCAGCACAAACATGCCCAGACAGAGCAGAAGGGAAACCCCCGCACATGGTGTGAAAGCGCTCTGCATCCTGCATCACAGGATTCATCTGCAAGCATAAGACACACAAACATATGACAACAGTTACAGAGCTCAACTGTGAAACTTAGAAATCCTTCGCCGTCTGGCCCTGAACTCTGTCTCTCTCTGATGGGGGTGAGGACCCAGATTAAGTTCAGGCGAAGAAACGGCCTGATCAGATCAAGCAGTGGTGATGGGTCAAAGAGGCAGACAGATGGAAAGACAGACAGCAACTTTCTGAATATGGATGCTTCTATATGCAAGACTAAGCTCCCGCCCGGCTGCACGTGTGCTCTTTTGTAGAAGTCCATATAAATTTGCACGTGTTTAGGTTCTTTATTCCAGGGAATGTCTGACCCTTGACCATCTCCCTGTGACGACCCCCCCCCCCCCCCCCCCCCCCCCTACACACACACACACACACTCCGAACTCCCCCACACATAAATGCACACAACCCATTTCACCTCCCTCATATCCTGGACAGCTGTCAGCAGGGACCTTACTGAAGAAAAAGACCCATCTGTTGCCTTCCTTCAAATGTGTGTGTGTGTGTGTGTGTGTGTGTGTGTGTGTGTGTGTGTGGTGGGGGGATAGAATCCTCTTTTCACCCGGTTAATCCCTGCTGTTGTCCTCTCGTGCGCTCAACGGCACGCTTCTGAGGGTTACGGCTGTTTTAAATGCAGACACAACTTGCATCCATGTCTGATCTCTTTAGTGTGTGTGTGTGTGTGTGTGTGTGTTGCTACTTATTTAAATATGCGTGACCTTCTTGTGAGTGTAAATAGTATTTTTTAGCTGTTTTTTTGTCATATGAACAGTGAAAATATATCATAGATTTCTTTGATAATATTAAGCTCATGCAGCATAAGTGAAAGCTAGAAGTTTTTCCATCTTTTTGGTATAAGTTTCAAATGACCATGTTTGTGGAAGGAGTCAAACATTGAGTTTAGCTTTAAATAAAAATAAAAAAAGGAAATGTCTCACTTCTTATTACAAGCTTTTAAGGCCACAATACAGATTTCACATAGTTGACAAGTTTTGACTGAGGCCCCCTGTTGGTCTGCAGCTAAACTGCCATCAAACCATTTGTTGTCATTTTTTTGAGTCATGTTGGAACTCAAAGGTTCTCCTTATCTTAAAGGGATAGTTCATGTTTTGCTGAGTGGTTTTAATCCATCCTTTTCAGTTTCTCCTTTTGAAGAATCAGGAAGAAGGTCAGGCAGGAACAATGTTCTTTAACCACAATAATCTCAAAACCATAACATTCTGAGTGAATAAGTTGCTATGGAAGCTTCTCCATTTGCAGTGAGTCAGTGGTTTTTCTCTGTTTGTTTTCACAGTTTTGTCAATCTAACATCTGCGATGCTGTGATTTTATTGTACCGAGACTGTTTAATGTTATTATTCTGAGGTCTGATCACAGAAGTCTGAAATGATGAAACCACGAACAATCTTCCTTTTTCTGTGGTGATGAAAAGCAACAACTGTGAACAAAGGAAATGAAAATAGTGCAAACAATGATCCCATGCAAAACTGACAAAGCTTAAAAAGCTTAATTATAGGTACTGCTAGAAAAATAATTCATGTTTGTAGATTTTTTTAATTCTGAAGTGAAAAAAGCCACTAAATATTATTTGAAATGTTTTGAACTCTTGATAGACGTCAGCTTGCGTTTCACATAAGAAATTCACCTTTTCTCCAACCAGTGATTCACTGGTTTTAGAAAACTTTTCCTACTGGACAAAAAAAGAGTCAAATCCAAAAAGAACTAGAGTTTGTTGTAAATGAGATCTGAAGATGAATGATTTGCTGGTGGACTGAGTTCATGCATTTTTAAAGATGTTCACTCGTTTAATCAATACATTTGCAGTGGTCTCAAGTAGGAATAAATGCCTTGTAAGTCATACTCAGTGGGGAAATAAAGCTCCGGTGCGCCAGTTTGAAGAACTAGAAGTTAGCCACATCAGAGGCTGTGTTTGAATTCCAGGATGCTTGTGAGTCCGCATTTCAAGGCCGTTGACGTCACAGCGAAGCGACGAGTGCTGTCTGAATTTGAAGGATACTCATCCATGCGTCCTCGGATGCGACCTCGTTTCACCCAAATTTCGAGGATGGTTCAGTTGGATCCTTGCTGGCAGAGGCTATCCCAGGATGCTTCGCGCAGCGGCCGTGGTACGACAAATTCGCAATGGCAGAAGGAACAGAGCAGTACACTTTCAAATGTAAGTTTATAAAAAATAACAGTTACAGTTAAATTAAAAGCCTGTTTATAGGCATTGTTAGTTAGTTATTTCCAATAAATTCTTCTTAATAAATCACCAGCAAATGAGCTCCGTGACAGGATCTAGGGGCGGGGATTTATGACGCTGGGCTGTCTGATTTCAGAGTCGTTTATTTCTGGATTTAGCGTTAGATGAAGAATCTGATCTCGATGGACCATTGAGTACACGTCCTCACAAGCATCCAACCCCTGGATTCGAACACAGCAAGAGTGGAGCTGAACACGACAGGATTTGGAGTCTCATTTCCTGATATTTGGACATCTCGTCTCTGATTGGCTAACAGCAACACGACTCTACCACTGACTCTGTTTGCTCTGCAACGTTGATGTTTTATCTCCACAAATAACACAAGCCTGGAGGAGTTCTGCTGTGTGGTGGAGTTGCTAATGCTAATAGTTAGCTTCTACTACCTGAGACGTTCTCTGCTGTTTCCTGGACTCTAAACCAACAGCAGCCTTCCCCGTCATGAGTCAAGATGGGTGAGTTCATGAATGTTAAGTGACAGTGTGATGTAGATCTGTGAGGATTTTCAAATCCTAGCATTTCATAGATTATAATCAGAAATAATAATTAAAAAATGGTTATTCAGTGAACAATCAATCAAATTTTATTTATAAATTCCCTTCCACAGCCTTTGCCGGAGCCCAAGGCGCTAGACACAACATACAATAAAATCACCAGAGAATGTACAATGACAACACATCAAAATAAGGTTTAAAAGACAGTAAAAATTACATAACAGCTAAACGATAAAAGTGAGTCTTCATGTGACTTTTGAAAACTTGCAGTGATGACAACTGCTTTACAGCCAGCGGTAACTCGTTCCAGAGGAGCCAGAAGAGAAAAGGCCCGATCACCTCTGCACCTATGCCTAGCACGTGGGACAGTCAGCAGCCCCTGGTCAGCTGACCAAAGAGACCATGATGGGATGTTTCAACAATTCAGTCAAGTAAGGCATTTTTACAGTCTGACTCATTTGTGAGTGTAATAAAATGTATTTTATCACTGTTAGCTGTGTATAAAATAAGAAAACAGCACGCCCTTTGAACATGGTAAACAAAAACGAAATAAGATGCTTACTTAGAAAACCTCCAGACTGTATGACCTCCTCGAAAGATGAACAAAAGCTTTAGGCACTTCTCTTTTTTAAACCATTCAAGCCACAAATTCCTTCTGTTTCCTTTGGAAGAGGATATTAGGCTGGAAATCCCCTGCTTGTTCCAGCTATCTCACAACATAAGACATATCCAAACATTCCTCCTGACTTATAATAAGCACGGCAAAAAAAATAAAAGTCACTGCAGGTTCAGATCTTATCGAGGAAGCAGATTAGACTTTGATTTAATTCTGAGAAGTGCAGCTAAACAGTCAATAAAACTCCTTTGACGGGTAGCTCTGGGTTACGGCGTGATAAGAGGAAAGTGAGAGAGAGGAGAGTTTTAGAAACAAAGCGTCGGTGTTATATAAGGGGATCAGAGAAGAAAACAAATGCGTTCTAAGTGAGATTACCAAGGATCATGAACAAACGCAAAATCAACCACATCTAGCTCAGTTAGAGTACAGCCCTGGAAACGAAACCAAGAGATTAGAGCCGGAGAGGCAGCAGCACGTAGGCTGCAACACAAGCTCCCTTCTCTCATTTTACCTCGGACTACTGTAGTCAAACTTTTGCATTTTTAATATAATATAAGGCTGTTCAGCTCAATTATAAACCTTTTTTCAGTGAAGAAACAGATGCAGGGCATGCAAGCTGATTCAAATGATTACAATTGATATAAAAACTATCATTTTGAACTAAAAGGCAAAAAAATCATCTTGTTTCTCAGAATCTCTTCATTTAAACATCATTCATTTGGGGTTCTGGCTTTAGTTAAAATAATATTTTTGGTTTCTAAAAACTATTTTTATAATAATTGGTGTTTTTTGGGGTTTCATTAAACTTCTTTTCAAATCTAACATCCAGAAAGTGAAATAAAATGATAAAAAAGGACAAAACTAATTACTACTTGCATATATTTGTCTAGATATACTTATAATTAAACACTTTTAAAAGGATCCCAATAGAGTGGGTGAGTTGTGTGAGTTATTATGTCACAATCAAATTCTCTCCACCTATTTAATCAGTAAGTATTTAATGTGTCCAACCGCCAAAACGATCCTCACAGACACACCCCGAGCAGCAAACACCACGCCGTGGTTACACAAGTTGTAACATTGCACACAGTGATAACAATCGTATGCTTTGTTGCCATGACAGTTTAGATGGAGATGCTGGTTGCAGCCTCAAAATGTTCCACCTGTGGAGAACAGACAGCAGGTTTTCCATCTGTCAGACACAAAAGGACATCTGCCAACTTATGTAAGACACAAATCAGCCCAAACCACAAAAGTTGTTTTGACGAGAATCAAATTATTAACATTTGAATTGTTGCCAGTTTTATACATTTCTATTCATAATTCTTTTCATATCTTCAAAAAGCATTTTGGGGGTATTTTTTACTGAATAAAGCATCAAATATCCTAAAATTTGAACTTATTATTTCAGCTGACAACTGAAAAAGTAATTATATACCTGAAAAGAGACAAAATGTAAATTATTTTAATTAAATTAAGACGCGTCATAATTTTTTTCTTTTGGTATTTGGGAATATTTGACAGACTGATGATTGTTTATGTTACTTATAATTTAAGTATTAATGACAAAAAGGGGACTAGTCAGTGTAAACAGAGTTTTCAGAATATTGAAATTCTGTCTTTAACTTAGTGTGTCATCAAGCAACAATAAAAGATTACTGGACTCAAATTGGGATTCACATGATTAACATCCTTCGAAAACCAATAAGTGATCTGGTTTATGAGTGCAGTAGAGATGTTTATTCCTAGCCTAGTGAACTAGACCAAATTCTTGCTTTGCAAAGTTTCACATATATAGGATGGCTTGCCAGGCTAGTTTATTCCTACAGGTGATGATTGTCTCTGTTGCATCATCGCTGAATGGTGTCATCTCAGCTTAACTTTACCAGAAACCAAATAAAAAGAGAACGATTTCAGAAGAAAACATTTTCCAAACAGAAGAATCAATGGGCTCTATGCACGCTCCAACTTCCGCATTCCACATAAGGCCGCACTCCTATTTCCGGTTGTCATAGTCGTCAGCTAAGCTCTGACATGGCTGAGAGTTTGGAGCTCTCTCCTCTCCTAGACTGTAAACACTAACGCCCAGTCTCTCCGTGTAGCTAGTGGGGAGGTTAATCTCCACAGTTGTGAAGAAGTAATTTCTTTCTTGTGTATGCGTGCGTGCGTGTGTGTGTGTGTGTGTGTGCGTGTGCACGCACAACCCTCCGACCAACAATTCTCCGGGATGGGGGGGCTAAAAAACCGCTGAGTCGGAGATGACGGTGTGAATCTGCAGTCTCTGGGTCTGCAGCTGTGTACTATTGTGGAATTCACATGGGGGAGGTGGACTTTCATCAAATCCAAACAACTTTTTTCTAGGTAAAAGTAATGGCTCACAAAAATAACTTATATTTCATTAAAAAATGACATCTTTTATCATATATTGTGCCTATCTTTGCTCTGGAAGGTGTAAAATAGCACGGCATAAGTCCTTTAACAACATTATAGCATAGTATAATAATACATATTTTGTGGAGATTAAATAAAATGAAAATAAATAATGAAGTGATTCTGTCACATTTGTCTAAAACCCTCAGCCAATAACACGACTCCGAAACCAGTGACTGGACCATCCAGTTATCGGTCTTTTGAACCACCGCACTCTCACACTTCCCTGGGTCCTCCACTCATTACGCACTCGTGCATTTCACAACAGAACACCACTGGTGTGAGAGTTTCTCTGCTCAATAATATCAGAGAAGGAGAAAAAGCCGGCTGCTACCACTTCAACTTTAGGACAAACTACCAGAGTCCCAAAAAGAAAAACACCATTTGAAGTCTCGGACAACAAAAGACGCTTGGACCTAGAAAACGACGACTGGTGTTTAAAGCCCCAGTGTGTAAAATTTTTACCAAATTCTGTGTATCCAGTGCACAAACTTGTCCTTTTTCATTAATATTTCTCACCAACATCAATTCTAAATATTCCTCTCAGCTCGGGCGTGACGCGGCGCGTCTGTCTCCTGTGTGTCCCAGGCTTTAAATAAGTGAGGCGTGGCCTAGGGATGGTCAACGGGAGGGGATGAGAGTTCTATGACAGTGGAGTGTCCAGACTTTTTAAAATGGGGTGGCCCAGGTAAGGCACTTGTTTATACATGGGTGGCACCAATGGTTACAGTTTTTTTTTTCTTTTTTTGCATTGCAGTGAAATTGAGTTCCACATTGTGCCCTGACCGTTTTTACTCTGTTCTTCTTTGAGCTGTTTTGTGGTGGTTAGCAAGCCGTTTCTTGGTGCATTACTGACACCAACTGGAGAGGAGTGGGACTGGGACCAAATAATAATTATAATACAGAAATGTTCTGTTGGTTGGGGCTAGAAACCAATATTAAAGGTGCATGTTGCCACCTATTGTTTTGGGGTTTATAACCACCAAGCCTTTTGTGGACAATGTCAATTTAAATGGAACTCAGTGGGGTGGCATGTGCTACCCCAGGCCACTCCCTGGACAAGCCCCTGTTCTGTGACTATGTTTAGGTTTAAAAGCTAGCTTTTTTCAGATGTCATAAAGCAGCTTTTGGTTAGTTATATTTTTTAACCAGTTTTTAATCTGATAGGCACTCAGACAGTTTAAAGAACTCAGAAGTAGCGTTAAAAATGTTTTCTGTATAAAAACGGTAGGAGAAATAAAGCAAAACGACTCAAAATCGTGCCTTGGGGTGCCCCATGTGGTGCTTGCTCTTTACAAGAGCTGAGTTAATAAATTATGAACAAACACGGTGATGGTGAGAAGGACGTGGAAAGATTGTTAAGAGCTGTGGATTAGGAAACACAAAACTCTGATAACACAGAGCCTGACAGACAGAGAAACCTGAGACTAGCAGAGATGTTAGATATTGTAACTCGCCCAGAGGAAAGGAGAAATCAGAGGAGAGAGTATCGCTATCTTGCAGATGTGGGTGGTTCGGAAATGATGTGATGGTTTAGGCAATAGCACGTTGCACCTTGTGTGTGTGTGTGTGTGCTTGCAAGTGATTGTTTGCAGATGCATATGGTATCATATCCGTTGCCTGCGTCATTACCTTGATTAGACTGCAGAAGGGAGAGGCGAGGAAACCCCAGTCATTTTTCCCCCTCCCTCTCTTCCTCTCTCTCCTCCACTGTATCTCTAAATCTTTCTTTTCTTTCAATCTGAATCTGTCTCAGTGACACATTTCATCTCAAACTCTGTATTTCTTGTAAACCTGAAGCATTATTTTGCCCCAGACACATTTTTTGACTTTCTTCTCTTCTTCCTTTCTCAGTTTCTTTTTCACGAGAAACACCCCATGACACATCGACGCTTGTATAACCTCTCAGGTATTATAAAAAAACCACCCAAAACATAAAATAAAGTTAAAATATGAGAATGTTGATCAAGATGAGTGTGGATTGTGACTGATGAGCTCACAGGAAGTCTGCTTGTGCCCTGCTACATGCTTCTGTGGTTGGATTTAGCAGTGGTGTGTGTGTGTGTGTGTTTGTGACAGTAAACGTTGTTGTCATCTGAAATGTGTAACACTATCTGATATTCAAATATTGCTATGTGAAAACTTCCCTGAACCATGACCTTTGGATATTTCTCCAACAATAATTAACATAAAAAAAATAGTCAGACGATTTGTCATCCAGCAGCATCAGATAAGGTGACCTGAATGTCTGCCTGTAAATGAATAACTCTGATCTATTATTCACATACTGATAAAGACAGGATGTTTTTAAAGCTGCTTTAAACAGTTACGCTAAGCCTGTTAGCATTAAAGCTACACATGTGTATTCATTTCAGTTATGTAAAAATGTATAATTACTCAAGCAACAGAGTTCACGTAAATACCCCCAACATAAGTTATCATGTAAAATGTGTTAAAAATCCATTCGAATGTTAAAGGAAGTAGCAGAAAACATAAAAGCAGAGGCTGGGAGAGTGCTAAAACCACTGCATAACCTTCAAACATCCTGCCTTCTCAACCACATTTCTTACATTTCACCTTTAAACAAGTCAGTGAAGAAACCAGTCTAACCTTTTGCTTTGGAAAACTTTCAACAATACATTGCTCATCACTTTTTTTTTTATTTCTTAGACTTGTTGCAACCCATTGAGAGCGATATTCAACTGTTGTCCTCAAAGCTTTAAAAACTCCACCCACACACTCTCACTTTTAGGCTAATATTGTGTATGAGCAAACATCTCTGTCTGCGGGTTTGTCGCAGCGTGACGCTGCTTGTGCTTTCGCAACATGAGGTGGAAGATGTTGAGTTCGAATTGGAAAAGATCTTCTTTCTTTCTTTTTGTTTGGGTTTGGTGCTTTTATACGCTGCCAGGCAAATGAGAGACCAGCAGATGGCTGGAATGTTGAAAATGCCAAAGATCAGAGGCCAGCAGAGAGATTAGAGGGGAGGTAGAGCAGCTGCCCCAAACCCAGCTGTAAACATCCTCCTTTGAGGTGTATGCTAGAAAAGGGGACTTAAGGAGGAGTTGTGTCTACAGAGGTGTTGTCTTGCTAATGTGCTGCCATGGTTGTTTTCTTTTGTTTGTTTCGTTACACCTGGAAACTCTAGATTGTCTTAGTTTAGGTTTAAAACGTCAAAATTTGGGTCAATTTACTATTAGAAGCATTTAAGGCAATAAAAAATGTTCACAGCTCATACAAAGACAATAAAACTTTTCAGAATTAATGACAATTTCTGAATCTTGACTATGAAACGAGCAGGCCTGATGGTGAAGTCAGATCCAAACAACGTTCGTGAAGTTTCACAAGCTAAAAGGATTTATTCAAACCGGCACACATTAATATAAGCTACAGTATGTGGTGCCTACTTGATATAATTGCATGAAGTATTGACATTGTAAATAATTGATTTGTAGTAAGAAAGTTACTCTTTGGATTACTAAAACCAGACAACTCCATTTACAAAGCACATCAAAAACAACCAACCAAAGTAAATTGTTTACATTTTAAGTTCAATACATCTTTTTCAGTTATTATTTATATAAAAAGGTAAAAAAAAATGGACACGAATAAATTAATTTTAAATAAAACAGGGTCAAGAGCCAACAAAAAGAGGTATATCTTAAGAAAGGATTTAAAAGATTATTTCTACTGTGTGCAGACAAAATTATTCTACAGTTTAGGAGCAGCACCAGTAAGAGCCTTATTTCTTATGGCGTCTACTGATTTAAGTAAATCCAGGACCAGCTGGACAGATGACCTGAGTGACTGAGATGTGTAGTAAATCAATGTTTTCAAGCATTTTGTTGACAGAATGTATCTTTGCTAATTTGCTCAAAAGTAAATAGCTGGATTTTAGGCTAGAAATCCTCAGCAGGCCCTAACAGCCTTGGGTCTTGCCAATCACGGCGCTCAATCGGTTTGGAGGGCGGGATGATGCAACTTTATCAACTTTAGACTATTCAGACTTGGACTTTTCCTTGAGTCAAGAGCAGATAGAGGTACTTAAGTCCTTTATTTAGAAAAAGGATGTATTTGTGTCTTCTACGACAGCGTATGGTGGACTGCCTTGTTGACTGACATCCGTAGTGGTGAGTACGTCACGTTGTTGTCCAATAGCATCAATAGACAGTTTGAAAGACAACCGTAGATTCCACCCACGACTGAGAGCTGTTTGTGTGTTGTGGCCTGACTATATATTCACATATATGGCTTGCCAGGCTAGCTAAATTTGACAACAGCACTGAATCATTGAAATAAACATTCCCTTAAAATAAATGAGCGCAAAAGAGCAGTGGATGAACAGAAAACATTCAGATTGGGATGTACAAAAATAACATTTTGGAGCTTGTAAATTATCCTGCATATCAACAGGAAAATCTACTTTTAAAATACTTCTTTAGATGATGCAAAAAAGTGCCACAAAGTAAACAGCGTGCAAGCACACCATCTACATAACTGAATTTTGCCATAATGTTTTTCTTGCTGTTACAAAACTGCTGTGACCACAGAGGTTTGCAGCTAAGCTTCAAAGACAGGTGATGTTCCAGAGAATTTCTGACGATGCAAACAATCAAATTTCATTGGTAAATTTGCATTTTTCATTCTGTGTGGCTGCAAAACAATGTGTAAGCAAATACGATGCAAATGGGATGCGATGCAGCATAACATGGATCATATTGTGGGTTACTCACTTGTTTTTACTGATTTTTTTTCTTAAACAATTATCATGCTGCCTTGATATTAATTGTTCAGTAATTTTATACTGAATGAAATAAATTTGTTCACAGTGACTTATTTTATCAATGCTTTAATTTGAAACGACAAAATTACATGAAGTTAAATTAAACATTTTCACTTCTGCAGACTTTGTCTTCAAAACCAACTCATCCATATTCTCTAATCCACAAGTTTATTCCAGCAGATTGTTATAATTTCTCTCACAAATGTTTTGAAGAATTAAAGTCATATACAGACTTTTTATTCAGGGGAGAGCACTGTTCAAATTAAGATGAGCTCCAAATTGCAAACAAGTACTTTACAAAATGCCTGCCCAGGACAAATCAAGATCATTTGAATGACTGACTTTCTGCTAACTCGTAAAAGCACCGTGTCTCTCTGCTAAAACTGTGGGGCTTTACGTTTCCTCTTTACAGTAAACTATCAGTTTTCTGTACCAGCAGCCACCTCTTCAGATTTGTATCTGTATATATAACTGGATCCATTAGCAACACGTTTGTGCATGCATGTGTTTCACAGATAAAGACAGTGTGTATCGGTTGATGTTGTGTAAGAGTGCACTTCAGTTCTCTTCTCTTCTGTCGTTACACAACAAATGGAGAGGCTTCTACGGTGCTCATTTCATCTTGAATAGCAGAGGTGCATGTCCAGAATGTGCAAAGAAGGCCTTTTCTTTTTAGAATATTCACATGTGAGAGGTTTTTTTGTGTTAGGACATTTTAAACCTCTTTGTGGAAGATTGTGTTGCAAAAGGAGAACAAAGTATTCGATGTTCTGTTTTTCTTTTCATCTTGTCTGATGTTTTACCAGGTGAGAATGAAACTGAATTGTTTTATGTGTGTTTCTTGCACATTATTTTTTAAAATCAGCCCAGATGAAACTCCTTTTTCCCAATATGACCAGTCCGACACTTGGTGAAAAATCTGAGAGAGTTGGGGGATTTTGCAGAATTTCAGCATCATTGAAGCAGTGATGAGATGATTGTTGTTGTCAGTCATGCAGGTGAAACTCAAAAAATTAGAATATGGTGCAAAAGTTCATTTATTTCAGTAATTCAACTTAAAAAGTGAAACTAATCTATTAGATTGACTCGTTACATGCACAGCCAGATATTTAAAGTCTTTATTTGTTATAATTGTGATGATTATGGGTTACAGCTGATAAGAAGCCCACATTCAAAATTTCTGACATTTAGATTATAATGAAAAGGTTCAATATTCTAATGAATCCAAAACACATGCAAAGCCTTTAGATGGTCTCTCAGTCTAAAATGAATTACGGCAATAAATGGACTTTTATTCTGATTTTACCAGTGATTTTTACCGTACTTCTTCTCAGACCCTAGATTGACCATGCTGATAATTCTCTCATGTGGGATGTGAAGTTTTATGACTTTTAAATGCTTGAAAACAACAAAGAAATCTTAATACAACCGCTTTCTCAACACATCAAGCTTTTTTTTTTTTTTTGCATCGTGTTGGTGTTAGATGTTGTCCGGGGAATCAAGCTGCTCACTGGTGTGAAAATGTTCAGTAAATAAACAAACAAGTCCCTCCACCAGCAAACATAATTAAAACAACAGCTTGTGTTTCATGCTCATTAGAATAATTCTTTTTAATTACCTTTATGGGAAAAATGTTAGTGCAACCGAGTAAAAGCACCTGGCAAAATTACAGCTTGTTGTGTTATGTAATCACAGTTTAGAGGAAAATGAATCCGTATGAAGTGGATGGAAGGCATATTACACAAAAGAGGCCCACGCCATCTTTTTATTTCCTCTAAAAGTATGCAACATTATCCAGCACAGGATCTGGCTGTAGTGGTTGGCAGAGATGTCCTTTTGTAAAGATGTAACCTTGTATGGAGTTAGGCACAGCAGAGAACTCTTACAGGCAGAAGCTGGATCAAATTTTCATTTTCAGTAAAATATCAACAATGGTGTTGATGGCATGTTTACAGGAAGCAGCGTATTACAAGATTAACTGTATATATTACAGCTGCTGTATGTGTTTGAAACATAGCTTGTGTGTATAAATGTGTACATATAAGAGCTTCTATACTGCTTAAGTGTTTGAAGACTCTTTAATTTTGAGCTTTTCATTAATTTAATTTCTTAGCTGAAATGAAGAAGCCAGTGAACAGCAGTGAACTCTGGAGTTTTAGAAATTTCCAGAGCACACACAAATCACTTCCTGTTTCCTTTTGCACTTCACTGCACCAACGTTTCCACCCTCATAACAGATTCACAGAGATATGGTTTGTCTTTGATTTGTATATCTCTTTGTTTATTTATTTGTTTTTAATTCTTATTATTTCTGCTGTATGTCAAATCTACTGAACAGGAAGTTGTACCACACACACAAAAAAGAGAAAGTAATAAAGTAAATGAAGAAATAAGATGACTAAAACAACCATAGAAGAAGTTTCAGGTCTGATCTTAAGATTCAACATATTCCTGCTCTTACTGAACCAACACAAACCTGCTTTTCCATGTTTTTGTTACTGTTTGGGAACATGATGTCCTCTTACAGGCTGTTTGTGCTTCATACAGAAAATATAAACCTAATAAAATGTATTAAATATTAGTTTCGTGTCAGTTCTCCATAGGCGACCTAAAAACTTGAGTATGTCAATAATTCCCTATTCACATATTCCCATATGTGTCACGTTCTGTTGTAATTACACACCTAGGTTATTTTATTCTGTATTCTAATAAATTGACGCACTCTTGTGCAAACCCAGAATAGTACAACAGTAACTAAAAGTGGGACAATGATGCAGGATATGAATAGATTAAAACCGAAAAGGAAAAGATGAGCTTGACAACATTAAACGGGATCAGATGCATGATTGCATCACAGAGCAGAAAGTCTGAGGGTTAATATGCAGACCTGAATAAATCAGGACTTTTTTTACAAACTGCAAATTGACCGCAGAGAGCAGCTGCTCTTGGACTCAGGGTCTGTCAAGTTTCCAACAAATCAAAGTCCATGTTGGTGCTTTGTTTGTTTGCAAAACAAGAAAATGAATAGAGATTTAATAAAAAAGATGCACACAAAGTGGAGCAGGCACCCTCCACTGTATTGTCATAAGTAACAACAGCACTGTACAGCAAAAGCAATAAAACAAAAGCAAGATGAAATAGAAAAAAGACAGACAACGTATATTTATAAAAGAAGAAAAAAAAGACCAAAATACAAAAAATAAATAAAAATAACCCCCCCCCCCCAAAAAAAAAAAAAAACATTTTTAAAAAGCAGGCATGACCTGGAAACTCAGGGGCACTCATGACAAATAGACCAAGGAACCAGTGGAAGAAGGTCCATCAATAAAAGGGTGTTTTTAAATGAGACTTAAAAGACTGGATGGAGGGTGCCTGCTTCAGAGAAGCCAATTCCATGCCAGAGAAGATGCCCGGTCCCCCTGACGTTTGTATTTAGAGTGCAGGAATTCTAGGATTTCTTTGTCTAGAGAACACAGGGCCCGCGAGGGGGCGTATCTATGGAGAAGTGCAGAGAGGTAGATTGGGGCGGTGCCTTGTAGGGTCCTATATACATGTAGCAAGACCTTAAACGTAGCCCGATACTCAATTTGGAGCCAGTGAAGTAGGGCAAACGAGAGGGGGCCAAGGATGGAGCCCTGTGGGACCCCTCATTTAAGGTTCTCCCAGGCAGACGGGGTGGCCCCATCCAGGTATGATTGCAGCCAGCAGAGGGCCAAGCCTGTAATCCCAAACCAGTGCTGCAACCAATCCAATAAGATCTTATGACTGATTGTGTCAAATGCTGCTGTCAGATCTAATAAAAGTAAGACGACAGCACTGCCTGCGTCACTAGCTCAAAAGATGTAATTTAGGACCATCAAAAGACCAGTTTTAGTACTGTTCCCTGGCTTAAACCCTGACTGAAAAATTTCCATTAAATCGTTATCAGTCATAAAGTCAAGGAGCTGTGCATACGCCCCCTTCTGAAGTATCTGAGAAAAATAGGAGCTCCATCTAGAAGCCCAGGCTAGAATTGGCTGGACCACAGCTTTTCTTCAGAGTGTATGGAACAATCCAGATGAAAATGTATTTATAATCGCTGAAGCAAACTGTGCGAGAGCTGAAAAAAATGCTTTATATTATATTATTATCGATATGATGCAATTACAAAAGTAAATACTTCCTCTTTTGCACAGCAGAAAATCAGAATGTTTCCTTTTATGGGAAAATAGACAGAAAACATGCTGTTACCTTGATCATTCATCTATGATAGAGATTTCTGAGATTATATTCAAAACAAACATGAAAACTATTTTTTTTAAAAATCTGCATTTGTTGTATTTAATCTGTGCATGCTTTACAATATCCACTACCCCCATGATTGTAAAAGTAGAAATCCTCATAATAAACTGGCAGAACTTCAAAGCAAAGACAAACGTTTAGTATTTTAAAAGATTATATAAAATCATCTGCTACTCCTGTTTCACCTCTCTCAGCTGTTTCAGTCATGTTGGAGCTTTATCTGCATTTGCAGAACTGTTGAATAATAGATTCCCGAGTGTGATAAAGCATGCAAATCAAGCTGTGAATGCAGCCCAGTTGCAACATTAATTAGACTCTTAATAAACACGAGTAATGAAGAGGCAGAAGTGACATAATGATACCAGGTGTCGGGATGCATATCAGTGCTCATTGTTCCTGTTCAGGCTGTAGTGAATCCTCTCAGCTGTTGCTGCTTTCTCCTTTCAGGTAGATTATGACAATGGATACACAAAGTGGACTTTCCAATGAAAAAGGAGAACAAATCATTTAATGTTCATAAATCAAATATGATACCAACCGTCACACTGGACCAACTTCAAATCACATCACTTGTTTCTAAATCTAATGAATGAAAGAGAAAAAAGGTTATTCTACAGACCATGGACAGTCAATATTACCACGGTGAAGAGCCTGAAGCATTTCTTTTAAATAAAATTAAAACCTGACGTTAACATCTATCAGTTTCCTTTGTGTTTTCCTGCTGCACGTCCTTTTGCAGCCGGGGATGTACGTCATAACTGTTATGAAACAGCAACTAAACCTGAAATCTCTCAAGGCACAGAGGATATGACTGAATTTGTTGTGATAAAGGGAATTTTAAATTATGTGGAAAATGAACACTACATTCAAAAGACAGCATGTTAAATGTTTTTTTATGATACATTACTGCTGCTGTTCTGGAATATTCCTGCAGTGGTGTTACACTGACACCTACTGGACAAAATATGGAAGTTGAGCTCTTTATTTTTCTAACCTAAAGGTGCACATGAACCTCTGCAGTCACAAAGTAACGAGACGATTTTTGCAAATGATAAAAATGATCATTTACCTGCCTTTACTTTTTATCTCTAAAGTCAAAAAGGTTCATATCTGATGCAAAATTTTAAATTCAAAAAATTCCCATCAAAGGTTACAGTTGGATGAATAACTGAAATAAAAATCATATTTTAAAATTTACTTTAGGACTTGTAATATGATTTGTCTGGTTCACTCTGTACTATCTTGGTCCAAAACAACATTTACAAAACCAAAGTGTTTTATAGTGTTTTATTTGATTAAATTGCAGTAAAGCATAAGAGTCTTTTTATTGTCAGTTTCTATACACTGCTCAAAGACATACAGGGAACACCTAAATCAAACTGTTCACTTAGGAAGCAACACTTATCGACAATCACTTTCACCTGCTGTTGTGTAAATGGAAAAGACAACAGGTGGAAATTATAGGCAATTAGCAGGACATCCCCAATAAGGGATTGGTTTTGCAGATGGTGAACACAGACCACGTCTCAGTTCCTCTGCTTTCTGACTGATGTTTTGGTTACTTTTGAATGCTGGCGGTGCTTTCACTCTAGTGGTCATGAGACGAAGTCTACAACCCACACAAGTGGCCCAGGTAGTGCAGCTCATCCAGGATGGCACATCAATGCGAGCTGTGGCAAGAAGGTTTGCTGCATAGTGTCCAGAGCATGGAGGCGCTACCAGGAGTCAGGCCAGTACATCAGGACACATGGAGGAGGCGGTAGGAGGGCAACAACCCAGCAGCAGGACCGCTTCCTCCGCCTTTGTGCAAGGAGGAACAGGAGGAGCACTGCTAGAGCCCTGCACAAAGACCTCCAGCGGCCACAAATGTGCATGTGTCTGCTCAAACGGTCAGAAACAGACTCCATGAGGGTGGTATGAGGGCCCGACGTCCACAGGTGGGGGTTGTGCTAACAGCCCAACACCGTGCAGGACGTTTGGCATTTGCCAGAGAACACCAAGCTTGACAAATTCACCACTGGCGCCCTGTGTGAGGGGTCATGCAGAGATATTCATAGACTTAACTAGTTTGGCTAGCGCAGGTAAAGAAACAGGAACAAAATTATCTAGAATGACGGGCAGTATAAAGAAAGAACGCACAAAGAACCGCAATGAGAATTGAATCAGAAGGGTTTCCTTACAAGACTGACATGACGTAACCCCTTAATGCCGAGTGTCGCGAATTTGCATCAAACTGCTTCCGCTGCAATTGCAACCATAATACAGTCCGTAATTCTCCACTGCCCAGTGATGCATTTCCAACACGTTCCTGTATTTTTGTCAAAATGTTTTTCTCGACTTAATCTAGCATCTACTTGAAAGCAAAAACACAAGTGAATATTTTTTCCATATTTGGAAATAAATTCAGGCATTAAGGGGTTAAGCACCTTTACCTGAGTGTAGAATATTCCATCTTAAAGTACGCAGAAAATCTTCCCTTAGATTCTGCGAAGACTGTGTCTCTCCTGCTTAAACATAAGAAATCACATTTGATTTTATTTAGCTCGTCAACATAAAAGCAAATGTTTGTGCTGGGTTTAGCAGCTATGGCCTGTTGATTTGGATCTGAAATTGTGACATTGGCAGCTTGCAAGTAATTGCCTCAATATGATGTGGTGTCCATCTTGAACTGGACCGACTCCAAAATGTCATTCAATTCCACACAGCAGGTCAGGAGATATCCTCACAAACACACATGCAGGACATTATCACACCTTTTTGTCTTTTTTAACTGGAATTTTGGGTTTATTTAGTCAAAATGTGAAATTTAAATACTGCTTTCTCTGATCAGCAACAGCAAAGAAGTCAGAATAAAAGATTTTTACATTTTTTATCCACTAGAGGGCGGTTTAGGCCAAAATATTTCAGCACTAGAAGCAGCTGGCTGCCAGCTTTCTCAGGCTGCAGCAATTAAGTGTCTGACATCTATTTTCCAAAAGATGGCAATGTCGGATTGTGTTGTTGCTCCGATCCCATGCTGAGTAATTAGGCGACAAGCCTGGTTTGAAAGGATCCCAGACTTCCTGTTAATTAATTAATGAGACAACAGCAGAGCATTTAGTTCATCTTGCAGTTTGTGTATTTATTTTAAAGCAACTTCTTCTGTAAAAAATAATGCAAATTATAGGATATACTGTATATATGTGAATATATAGTCTGGCCACGAACCATTGACGGCTCTCAGTTGTGGGGCGGGATCTACGGTTGTCTTTCAAACTGTCTGCACACAATTGGATAACGCTAGGACCAATCAGAGTAACGAATATAGAGCGCTGTGATTGGCCCAACCAAAATTATAGCGAGCTGT
Organism: Aphyosemion australe; assembly: GCA_006937985.1. NCBI lineage: Eukaryota > Metazoa > Chordata > Actinopteri > Cyprinodontiformes > Nothobranchiidae > Aphyosemion > Aphyosemion australe. The sequence continues at coordinate 695,564 of SSNS01000120.1, forward strand.
GATTGGACAGCCACAGCGTGGATCGGGCTGCGAGGGTTCCAATGAAGCGTGCCTCGACCACACTTTGCAAAGCAAGAATTTGGTCTAGTTCACTAGGCTAGTAAAGTTAGGCATGATCACCTCCAGAGTCCTTACCTTCTGAAGGACAGAGGCTAGGATGGCTGTGGTACTGAGGAGAATCTGTGCCATAAAGCCGACTCAACTCCTCCAAAACAGGAAGCTCTAAAGAGTAGAGGTCAGAAGAGATGCTACAGAAGGGGGATGTCTGAGTCAATCCTGATCAATGATCAACGATAAAAGTTTAAGCCATAAACGATGACTTACCAGAGCGGTGATATCATGCAGTACCTGAACCTCAGACAGGAAGAGCCTGAAAACAAAATAAAAGTGTTAAAAGGCACAAAAATACACAGAACAAAATTCTTCAGTTAGGAGTTAGATGTAGCTCAAAAAGTTAGATTTGGTCATCAGCTAACTTCTGAACTCCTGCTGAGAGAACTGAGTGGAAGAAAAGTCAGTACAGATCCGTCCTGATCCTTCTGAGCAAGGATCTGCTGCAGGTTGCAGGTCTTCAAACACGGCATTGGCCTTGCTGAGCATGTAAAGTTGCTGAAAGAGAAAACAAAAGCTTACAAATATGATAAACACTTGTCTTTACAGTGATGCTCCAGATGTTTGTAGTTTCCTGTTGTACATTGGATTATTTTTTACCTCCTCAGGTATGATATACTGTTCTAAGCTTGATCTGAAGTAGAACTCTGAGGTAAATCTGAGATAAACTGTCACCTCATCACATATGTTCCCTCTTCACCCGTTCTACTCTAATGCAAATAACATCTGAGAAGGATTCTAAAGATAGATCTGAGCATGCAGGACATCTAAGAGCTCAAACCCCGGAGCCAGGCCGTGGGGGCAGCTTTGAACTACATTCATCTACTAAACTAATCATAAATGGGATCAAACCGACAGAAAAAAGATGAAGGTGAAGTGTTTTCAGAACATTTTGTGCTGAATCATAAAACGTGACTTTAGTGACCCCTAGTGGAAGAAAGTTCAAATTCATAAGGAGCATCACTGATTTAAATGAAGCAAGATTTTATACTTATCTGGCCAATCTGCTCAAGCTGGACCCTGTTTGTGGTATTTCTGTGCCTGAAAGCAAATTAAAATCCCTCTAGGACAATGTGAGGATTATAGAAGTGGCTATGATTTAATCTCCCTGTGACTCACTCACTTAAAAATGTTCTGCTTGTTTTCTCGTGTGATGTCCAGTTTACCACATCAACACAAATAAAAGAACTGGACTCATCCTTCTCTTGGTGCAAAAAGTCACAAACATCAGAAAATCACATCTGATCTATAGAGACACTCGTTTCCTTACCACAGGGTTTGTTTTCCTGTTGTTCATTTATATTATTCTACTGGAATTAGTCTAGCACACAAAACAAACTGGATTAGAAACGCTTAGCAAATTTTAAAACAATTTAATTTTCAAGAATTTTCTGCAGTTTGGCCACATAATTAATATTTTAAAGACCCACTCCAATGAAAATCATGATTTTTCTGTTTCTAACATGTTCTTGAAGCATTTTTCTTATGCTACAGGACATATCTAAAGAAATTTAAGCTCAAAATTGCATTTTTGAGTATTTCCGCATTCAAATCTCTGTGAATCAGTAGCAGATGAAAAAAATGCAGCCTAAAACTGACTGGGGTTGTGATGTCACAAAGCCACTGGGCGGAGCACAAACTCCACTGCCCCCTCAGGCCCTAAGGAGTAGAGAAGAAGATGGAGGAGGGGTCCTCCACACCAACAGCTCCGCCCACAGCCCATAGTCGAATTTTTAATGAGCTACTGCCACTATGTAGAAACAAAGTACTAGAAAACTGCACAGGTTTTGTGATTTTGGCTAAAAACGACATAATCATATTTTAAAGACCACTGAGAACTATTTGAAACAGCTAAAAAGATGATCAAAGTGGGTCTTTAAGGAAGTTTAAAGCCATAATATGCAACTTTTTCATATTTGAAAATCATGTTCTTGAGCCAGTATGTGCTAAAATGACCCTTTACAGTGTTAATGAAATGTCACTCAGACCCTCACCGTCCTCTGTGGCCAGAATACCGCACTTGCAACTTCAGAGTGTCGGTCCAGTCTCTGTTGGAGCTGACATGCCTGGCGCTGCAGTCTGCTTCCAGCATGTTTCCTGCATGTTTTAGATCATGAACACAGCTGATTTGTTTGATTTAGTGATGAACCGCTCCTGTAGACACTAATGAAGGCTGAGGAGATATTTCAGCAGTTAGTTTCACTTTTGGTTCTACTAAATGGACACTAGGGGATGCTAAAAGCAAGCCAAAATGTCATAGAATCCCTTTTAAAGACCCACTGCGATCATCTTTTTAGCTGTTTTAAATAGTTCTCAGTGGTCTTTAAACTATGATTGTGCCATTTTTAGCCAAAATCACAAAATCTGTGCTGTTTTTTAGTACTTAGTATCTACATAGTGGCAGTAGCTCATTAAAAATTCGCCTCTGGGTTGTGGGCGGAGCCGTTGTGCTTCGCCCAGTGGCTTTGTCACGTCACAAAGATGTCAGTTTTAGGCTGCGTTTTTTCATCTGCTACTGATTCACAGAGATTTGAATGCAGAAATACTCAGAAATGCAATTTTGAGCTTAAATGTCTTTAGATATGTCCTGTAGCGTAAGAAAAATGCCTCAAGAACATGTCAAAAACAGAAAAAACACAATTTTCATTCATCATTCAGTGGGTCTTTAATAGAACACCACATTGCAGATAAAACGTGATAAAAAACGTGATAAAAGTGATGTATAGTACCAATAAACATCTATATCTTTAAAAGCTTAATAAACTCTAGAATTCAATGTGGGTTTATGCTTATGATTAGAGAGAATATAAATGAATTTAAAGAATAAAACTGACACAACAAACAATTATTTAGATCTTCAAAACACACACAAGCAGACACACACCACACACACTTCAGTACAATGACTATTCAGGTCTTTTGCAGCTGAATAGCTCCTCCTTTTACAGAACGCAAGTGCTTCAAACGCAGCTTCAGCAGCGACGCCACGAAACCATTTGTACGGTCAATTCAAACAAAGATTAGCTCAGAGGAGCAGACACACACACACACACACACACACACACACACACACACACACATATGTTGTAGCTGTTCCAACAGACAGCCCCTCTTTCAGAGAGTCAGACCGGCTCTGTAAACAATCGCTGTTGCTTCTTAGGTATCATAAAACCCACTAAGATCAAATCTGTATATTTCATATTTGAATCCATCTTAAGAAAAGGAAAAGTAAATGTGAAATTAATTTAGCCTATCAATCACATTTAAGTGTATGTGGACACGTAAACACAAAGCAGCACAAAAAGCAGGAAGTGAATGGATGCTTAAAGCTAAATTGACACATCATGCAGTTAGGATGTTGTGACTTTAGAGAGAGAGGGACCTTTCCACCTACTGGCAGAGGAAAGTGAGAGCAGACTGATATTAGGTGGTCTGTTTTGAAAACTGGTGGATACCCCTTTGCATAATATCCTCTGTCTCGCCCTCTGCTTCATTTTCTCCAGTCCACTTGCCCCCTCCTCCACCCCCAGCTGCTTTCCCCCCTCCCTGGGAAAACAGGGACAACAAATTAGCCTTCTTTTCTCGGCTGGACCCGGGGAGGAGGACACTTGGACGGCCCTCAGAGTGTCCGCCTGGAGTTCCCATGGACCCCTCTTGCCCCTTCCCCTTTCAGTCGGCAAGGAAGCAGTCATTGTGCCAGCACCTGTCTCTGAGGAAATTGGTAAAAGTGATGGCTTTGTTAGCCATCTCTATGACAACCAGGAGAAAAGAGCGGGGGCCAGCTAGCGGGAATCTGGGCAGAGACTTGGGGGGGGGAAACAAGAGCGAGCGAGGGAGGGAGGGAGTTAAGGGTGTTTGACAATAGAGGGAGCAGTTGCAATGTGTTGGCTTTGCCAGGGATCCATGAGAGGGTGCAGTGATGCGCTGGGCGTGTGTGTATCTGCAAATATGTTTGTCTATTAGCTCCCTCTTCCTTGTGGGTGACACTGTGACATCTGCCTGTGAAGCAAGTCAAAACTGTGAATGGGTTAAATGCAACAAGGTCGGCCACATCATGTCCAAGGAAGATCCCCCTCAGAGCATTTGACACACACTTTTAGGAATCTAATTCTAACTTTCATGGCTAATCCTGAAGGCCTTTGTGGTTTTAGATCTGAATTATGAACGTGTTTAGATAACAATTTAAATATAATCATATGTTCTGATTCTAAGGAGGTCTTGGCTAGGGTTTTGGTCAGATCTGATCTAAAGGGGTATTGATCTTTGACCTAAAATCAAATTGATATTGCGTCTCAGTTTAATGTCACATCCTCTAAACTTATTTTTGTTACTTTAGAATTTTTAGCTTCAGTTTTAAAATAGATACAACCTCACTGTAATGTGTGATTTCCACAAAAAAAATTGCTAAACGTCTCAGAAATTCACAGGATCATTTGATTATAGTTGATTTACTTGATTTGCTAAAAATATAGTCAAATTCTTTTTATAAAAGCAGCAGCAATTGTAGCTGTTTTAATTTCATAAACTGTCACTTAGATTGTTGCCACACTTAAATTTGACCAGCAGATGGTGCTCAATCACTGTTAATACATATATATATATATATATATATATATATATATATATGTTAATAATCTGAATCTTACAAACTTGTTTCAATTGTTTCCCAAATTATTCCAAATAAAATGCTCATTTCTGTAATTTATCCAATTTTATTCCCATTATTTTCTATTCCAAGCTACTGTATGTCATGCTGTACATTAGAATAAAGGGAGAACAATTATTTTATGGATCAATATTTATATTTTTTAAATGCTGTTTTTGATTAAACTGAATCAGAATTTTAAATCTTTAACATCAATACAAAATTCCAAGAGACTGAGCTATGTCTGGTTCTGCTGCCGTCTGGTTGCTTTCTGTGTATGAGTAATTCCTGACAGCATCACCATATGGGACCAAAGTGAGTGCAGTGGGTTAAGAAAGGGCTCTAAATGTGTCTTCACCACTGTACAGAGCTGTGATTTATCTCTAGTTCAGCGTGAACCAGCACTACCCTCTCAAATAGTCTCTCCATCTGGAGCAAATGCTTATGGTGGTGTTTTTACATAATATGTGCCATCCTTCTCTTTTGTTACAAAAATCATTAAAATCTCACACAACCACTCACCTAAAGGAGCAGTTTAGTAAAAAATATTCGATTTTTGTGACATCTTGTTCAACGTTAAAAGTTAATATTGGATGGTTTATCTTGAGCCTCCATCGCGTTTGTGTTTTATACAGATAGTAGTGATACTTTGTGTCCCAAAGAAAAGAGATTTGAACCAGTGTCATGATTTGTGCCCCCTTACTTATGTTTCTGTTCAGTTTTTTTCTTCAGCTCCCTCGTTATCAGTGCACACCTGCCTTCAATCAGTGTTCAGCTCACCTGTTCCTTTTCCACAATCACCTCCTTCTGAAAATAAGCTCCTCTTGTGCCTGATTCTTTTGTTTGTTTGTCAGTTTTTTCTAGGTACTTTTTTTATTCATATGCAGTCTCCTTCCTGCAAGCAAGGAGTGGAAAACACCAGTAAAACTATGAAGCAAACATGTAAAATGTAGGTTAAAATAATCAACATTAGTTATTCCTCCATATTCAAGTTGTTTTTAATTGGCGCTTTCATTAAGTGCTCTTTATTTACTTAGTACCTTTCAAAATAAAATAAAATCACAAGGTGCTTCACATTACACAAACAAAAAATAAATAAATTTTAAAAAAAAGCAAACAAATCCCATAAGAGCAGATAAAAAAATAATAATCTGAAGACAATCCGGAGAGATCTTACTAAAGCAGGTGAACTAAATTACACCAATGAGAATGTGAAGAAATAAAACTGCAAATAACCAATTTGATCTCAGCCATAACAAAATCATAGCACTCAGATTACAAATGTTCCTCAACTGGAAAAAGCAAGAATGAACAGCATTTCTAAAATGAGTCAAATGACAGGTTCTTATCAAAAGTCACCCCAAAATGTTTAAAAGTGTGTTGAATGTAGGATGCAAGTGAACCCAAGTGGCTTTTTATCTCATAAAGGTTTCTGCTAAGTAGTTGTTCAGACAGTATTTATTTGATTCCACACAGTTTTATAGAATGGTTAGTTTGGAAATTGAATGAGATATCATCAGCGTATAGCGGCGATAAGAAATTCTATTAAAATATTTTCAAAAGATGGCGTGAAACAACTAGATCCAGCACAAATAAAACAGAACCAAGAACAGAACCTTGCGGAACACCATAACTGATCCTGATTTAAAATTGGATTATACAAAAGAAAAATTCCTAAGTGATAAAAAAAGAAGTAAACCATTCTACACCTGGATAACCAACAAACTCTTGTTAATACAAGTAAGCTAATTTAAGTAGTTATAATAACATATTTGATCTAAATAAAAATAGTTAAATATGGCACAATAACACAAGTAAAAACAGCTCACATTTGAAGTTCATTACAAGCTCTGACTCATATGAGATCCAAAATAAACCAAACATTCAGTTATTACTCATAAATCAGGTTAAACAAAACACACCCTCAGTCAGAGTTCATTCATAAATTCAGTCAGTTCATTCTGTCATTAAGTAATAAAAGTAAAAGAAAATGTTAAAAAAAAGAAAAAAAATTGTTCAGCATTGAAACAGGTTTCGTGTGTGGTCCTTTGGAAGTGTGGAAATGCTCATATATATGTGGGGTTTTTTTTTGCTCGTTTTAGCTGAGTAAGTGTTTCTAAATGCAAACAACTGTTGTTTGATAGTGCCTGGCAGAGCAGCCCGTTAGGGATTTAACAGGGATTTGTAAAAACCTTGAGCATAATGATTTGGTATTGTCTTACATAATAGTTTAACTGTTAACAGGGCTGGCATGCTACTGTTCCTGTTATTACAGTTACACAATGACTGTTTTATGAAAATAATAAAATCTCAAGTGCTGTCAACATGCTTCTTTCTATTCTGTCTGGGTCATACTTGTTGTTTGATGGGTGGTTTTTCTTCTGTCTTCTTACATCTGCCCTTGGGGGGTCCCGCAGGGTTTGATATTGGGTCCCCTGTTGTTTTCTATTTATATTCTGCCAATGGGTGACATCCTGCGGAATTATGGGATTGGGTTCCATCTTTACGTCGACGACTGCCAGCTATACTTACCCTTGGATGGCGCTGGAGACCGCCCGATTAGAAATCTCATGGATCGTTTAGCTGATGTCAAGGCATGGATGGCGGAGAACTTCCTGTGTTTTAATGAAAATAAAACAGAGGCAGTGTTGTTTGGGACAAATAGTCCTTTGGTCCTTCCAAGGTGGACTGTGGTGAATTAAATTCCTACATGAGTGTTTCTGCAGTCAATCTTGGTGTGAAGATACTGACAATGTCTTCTGCTTTGATGCTCATGTGAGTGCTGTGGTATCTTCTTCCTTTTATCGTCTGAGACGCTGAGAGTAAAGCCATTTTTGACTAGACAAGATCTTGAGACTGTTGTTCATGCCTTCTTTACCTCATGCCTAGACTACTGTACTGTCTTAGTTGGTGTAAGTCAGAGTACTGTAGCTCGCCTGCAGCTTGTTCAGAATGCTGTAGAGAGATTCTTGGAAAGCAAACGAAAATATGAACATGTGACACCAATTCTGGCTGCTCTACATTGGCTGTCAATTTTAGAATTCATTTTAAAATTCTTTCATTGGTTTTAAAGCACTGAATGGGTTGGCTCCGGCCCATTTGACTGAGTTGTTGCACCCATATGTCCTGCTTGGACGCTCTGCTCCGTGAACCAGCTGCTGCTTTGGCTCCCAGAGCTCGGATGAAGACAAGAGGGGATAGGGCGTTCTCCTTAGTGGGTCCAAAACTATGGAACGCACTTCCCTTATCTGTTAGGCTGTCTTTATCAGTTGTGGTTTTTAAACTAGGCTAAAGACCATTTTTTATGAGCTGGCTTTTAACTCTGTGGGTTAGCTGTTGATATTATTTTATATGATTTTATCTAGTAATTTTTACTTTGTTGGTTTTCTCTGTTTTTATAAAATTTTTGTGCAGCACTTTGGTGACATGACTCATATGAGTTGAGTTGAGTTGATCGGGGTGAAGTGCACGTTCTCTCATTGGCCAAAGGTGCAATACTCTAGTTGACTCTGGACTCCATTAAACAGAATAAAGCAAGTAATCAGAAAGAAAATTCACACCATGATTCACGCTGGACTAATTTATTCCTGTCAGACAAAGAAATTTGACAGATTTTGACACCTTTACAGAGCAGACTCCAAACATTTTGGATGTGATATTTTCGCCAATCCATTTTATAAACGGAAAGACATACTATTACAGACATATTATTAAGACGTTTGCACGTTATCCTTTGTGCATTTGAGGATTCCTACTGTGGTTTCCTTCCACTGATATAAAAATAATGAACATATCGATTGCTTATAGATTCTAAATTGAGCTCAGATGTGATGAGAAGTTTGTTTCTGGTGAAAGATTCAAAATTTAAGACTTAAGGAAAGGCAAGGCAGCATTACCACTAAGCTAATTAGGCTAATCGACAGCTAGCTTAATTTAGTTAGGATTTTGACTGCACAGTGTTCATTTCCAACCAAACTGTGATTCAAAATGGTTTTCAGACATATCGCTGAAGGACAAAAGAACCTCGGAATGATGAAGTATGAGAGGCATTTAATAGAAACTACATAAAAATATTGGGCTTAATAATCTTAAAAGTTTCCTATGAGAGAGAATATTATTTCTGTTGCCCTAGGACATAGAGCTCTCCCAACAACTAAAGAACGTGCAGTCTGATATGATTAAGGAGTTTGCGTGCTTTGTGCAAGAATGTTCTCACCACATTCTAGTTTCTCCTACATGTCTAAATCATGCATTTATAAATTACTCAGGGATTCAAATATCATTTCAGATGCAAGTAAAGAGTTTTTTATTTTTATTAGTCCCTGTGATTGACTGGTAGCCCACTTCTTTATTTTTAACTGACATCATGCACCAAGATTCACCACTCAAATAGCTAAAGCAGTTGATTAAGTTACTAATGTTTATTTGGCTACTTAAAAATATTTGTTGATGATGAATAAAGCTGCCAAACATGAAGCAATTTGTATTTGCATCATGTTCTCTTTTTTACCATGGATGACAGGGAACAAGAACATTTTCTCTCTTGAACATGTTTAGTCTTGAACACTAGCACACACACACACACACCCACACACACACAAACTTGTATTTGTATCCTTGTGTGGACCCTCCATTGACTTCTACTCATTTTAGTGACTTCGCTATGCCCATACACTAACTCTAACCATAAACAATCCTATTTCTAACCCTAACTTAAACAAAAAGTTAATTCACACCATACCTCTAAAACCAGGTATTGGGTTGTTTTGCACTGTGCGGACCAGCAAAATGTCCCCGCAATGTGGAAATGTCCACACGTTACAGGTTAAAAGTCAAAATGTGTCCACTTAAGCATATAAAGACAAGTACACACACACACACACACACACACTGACATGCTTACACAGCAGCAGACAAACACCTTAACCTCAAACCTCAGGTTAGGTGCAGACAGGACCACACATACAGTCTCACACACAAAATGTTTGGAATGCTATAAACATTCGTTTTGGTTGAAAAGAAGATTTTTGATTGTGTATGTCCAGGCATGTGTGCGTGCGTGTTTGTGCCAAAAGGGAAGGGATGTTAACGACACATGAAGGCCACTTTACAGAGATCTAGTATGACGTATTATACCGTAGATGTATGAAGTGTTTATGTATAAAACGAAAATGAAAACGGTTACTTCATTCCTGATCTACAAAATTTAACACATTGTGTTTGTGTTTTTGGGCTGATGAAAAGAATTAAAGTATTAAATCTTTTTTTCAGTGCTGTGTAAGTATTTGATTTTTTGAGGATGTAAAAATGTTTATTTGATTTGCTCAGATTGTTTTGTTTCAAACGATACTTTTTTTTAATCCTGGAACACTTTGTGTTCTAACATGGCTTTTATGAGTTAAAGACATAAAAAGAAGGGTGTTTGATTCTTATCACCTCATCAGTTGATTTTACCAAACATAATTTTTCAAAGAAATTTAATTTCTGTTGCAAAAATCCAAATACTTATGAATACCCAACACTGCGTGTGTGCATATGTGTGTGTGCGTGTGTGTTTGCTTTTGTGGTTCAGGGACCTCCCAGACGTTCTGTCAAGCAGAATCTGGCCAAGAAAAGACACAGACAGACGGAGAGGTGGTGTTGAAACAATGTGGTCAAGATACCTCCTGGCTTTCTATTCAACCCTAATTTTTTCCTTTGTTTTGTTCTCTCCCTATAGGAAAATCCATAAAATCCTTTATGGACTCCCTCAAAAAACATCTTCCACATCTATAATATGCTGCAATCATGTCCAACTTAGACATAGAAGGAGAATATTGTTTGTTCACAGCAATCGTGTAATCCCTAATAATGTGCAAATGTGTTATCAACAGTGACAAATGAAAATGGACACACAATTAGAAAGGTTAGACCCTCACTCAAGCAAGCAGGGCAGGGAGGGTACAAGTGCCAGTGGTCTGCAGCAGGGAGTAGCCCGGCTTTTCCAGCTCTAGCAGTGCAAAACCCAACCCAGATATTTCCTGGTTCTGACACCAGTTTGGCACCAAGATCACATTTACATGTAGAGAGAAACAAGAGAAGAATTATTCCAACTGTGTTCAAGTGAAAAAGAATGAAATACGTCTTCTTGTGATGCAGAAGAACAATTCCTTGTAAGTCATTAAAAAAAACATGTTTGTTACGAGTGACTTCAGCCCTTTCATACATGATTTATAAAATCTTCAGTCCTTTTTTTCCACTGTTTTTCCAATTTTCTTTTAAAGGTTGTGTTATTATAATAATATATCCTTATGATATTTTTGTCGTCCTTTGCACTGCCACCAAATGGGGTGACACTGTGGCTTATGTGCAAGTTTACCATCAACACCCTGTCATTTACAAGAAGACAGATGTTGAATGTCTGTCCACTGTAGTGACCACCATGCAAGGGATAAGTAGATTTACAAATTAAAAATGGATTTTTGTCTCTACAAATGACAAATGGGTTACAGTTTCACTTTAAAACAACACAAGGACCTCTGTAGCAATTCAGCAAGACATCTTTATCTCTAAGTGCCTTCATTTTTAACACCGAGCTGCAGAACGAGCCAAGTCGGTTTCCATGACAGAGATCAGGATCCCACACTGCACTGTACCCAGGGGCCTAAACACAACCCCGTAAGTGTGTGTGTGTGTGTGTGTGTGCCTGTCTGCACATGTGTGAGACCACATTTGAGACTCCATGTTTTGCAATGCTCACCTCGAAACTCGGCGCAAGACACACACACACATACACGCACGCACACACACACACTCCTGCCTTTGCTCTGCACTCTCCCTGGGTGGTCTGTGCTGCAAATGTTTATGATCTGAACCCAGCTAATCCAACTGGCTTGTTTCAGTGAATTGAGAATGATTTACAAGATGCAGCAACAGAGCCAAGGAGGCAGAGAAAATCAAAGATCTCAGGACTCCATATCAAGTCACTGGGATTACAAGTGCCTCTTACTTTCTCTAATCCAGTCTAAGAGTTTTTTTCTTTATCTAATTTGGTTAATTAATTATTCCAAAGCGCTTTACACTACAGTGTATCATTAATTCATTCACACACTGATGGTGATGAGCTACAATGTAGCCACAGCTGCCCTGGAGCGCACTGACAGAGGTGAGACTTCCGATCACAGGCGTCACCAGTCCCTCTGATCACCACCAGCAGGCAATGAGGGTTAAGTGTCTTGCCCAAGGACACAACAGCAGCATTCTCTGCCAGGAGCCAGGATCGATCTACAACACTCCGATTATTGGACAACACGCTCTACCTCCTGAGATGCTGCTGTCCCATAAACGTTGTTGTGTACGTTGTTGATCGCTATCCTCGACAGGTCCTGCAGCGATAGCGTACAAAAGCCATGGAGAACACTAACGTTACTGTGACCCGGAAATGATTCAGCTGCAATTCAAGAAGTGTCAAACCGGAGTTCTGTGGCATTTGCAACCTGCAAAAAGTGGTTCAAAAACCCGTCAGACTCTGAACAAGGACTAAGGCAGACATGGTTCTCGATCGGTCAATATTCCACTATGGTCAGTCTAATCCAGTGTTTCTCAATTCCGGTCCTCAGGACCCCCTGTCCTGCATGTTTTCCATGTATCTGCTTGCCTCCTCAGGAGAACATCAAGTGCTGCAGATGCTTGTTAATGTTAATCACTCATTCATTTAAGTCAGTTGTGTGGCAGCAGGGAAACAATGGTTGTTCAAAGGGCAACATGGAAAACGTAGATCAGGGGGTCCTGAGGACCGGAATTGACAGTGTCAAACTTTTAAAGCTGATTCCCAGCTCTACCTCACCTGATTCAAATGATTGAATTACTTTCTCAGTTTGTCATCAAGCTAACCAGAATTCAGTTTAATCACTTTAGTATTGGAATCAGGTGGGTTGAAGCAGGGAATTGCCCATAACAGGATAGTGGACATGGGTGCAAGGCACTGATGTTGCAATTTCTTGGTTCATTTTTAATGAGCCAAAGCACAAATGAGGAAAAATAACATTCATTTAGAAATGTGCTTTTGTTTTTTATATTTTTTGTATAGCATCTTAAAAATTATTGTCTTACACTATTTTGTCATTTAGTAAGAAAACATATAATAAAGCAATAAAATAATGCATGTAATACTTTTTTTTATCCCATCCCCAAAGGTTGGAATTGACCCATTTTTATTCAGCCTCATTATTGGAAGTGTTCATCCTGTTGAAATATCTGCAGTCTTTGACATTATTCTTGTTAGCCTTTTCTGGAATTCACATTTGCATCCTGTCAAGAGAGCTTTCAGTAGCAGCAGCCTCTGGTTTAAATATATGTGCAACGTCTCTCACACTTCAGCTCCTCATATAGTTAACCAGCCAAGCAGTAATCTGTGTCAGTGACAGTGTGTTGGCCTTCATTGCAGGTTCATTTCTGCCAGACTTGACTTTTTTTATGATGCCTGAAAGATCTCTCCAGCATGCTGACAACACTCCATAAACTGGGGGTCTAAAAATGAAAAAATGTAGAGGACTTTGCAACTTGAAACCATATTTTCTTTATCATAAGTTTTTTTCTCAATTTTTGTTTTTGTGAAATAAAAAATAAACTATTTACCTACAACATAATCCAACATGCTTTAGCCTTTTTCAGGATTCAGTGTGCACTTCATTCTATGGTGTTGCTGTGTTCAGCAACAGTCAAGCTACTTTGTCTTTTTTCCCTCACTTGTTGCCTGCCTGGTTTTGAGCAAGCAGTAATGAGCAGTCAAGCTCATCTCCTGGCCAGAGCAAACAAAACCAAAGCCACATTCCCCGAGCTCAATTTGCTGTTACGTCTCAGCTCTGTGGATTGCAAGTTTTCAGTCCTGAAGTTTGGAGGTTGTGTGACTTCTGGCTGCTAATATACACACACTACTTTTGGTGTCTGTGTGAATTCTAGTAGTTTGTTTAAATACGCTTAAAAGGAACATGCATTTATACAATGTTTTTACCAATTTTTCTTTATTATCATTGAGCTGAAATATGTAAAATATTGCAATTTACAATCCTTAAATTATTTTAGCTCATGTGTTGATAAATAAAGAGATCTGTATTTTCACATTTTCTTTTGATCATTACAAAGTTAGATTATATATCACAACTCTTATTCAGAAAAAATATATTTCTAAGTTTTCTCAAAAATGAAATCTGAGCATGTGTTTTCCGTTTTTTTTTTATTAACTAAATATTCATATAGACAGGCACAGCCATAATATTTTCACGTAGTAAAATTCATGTCTGCGGTAATATCCTCTCTAGGAACTACTTTCGAGGAATCAGTTTCCTCACGGACACATTTTACTGGACGCTCCCAGATGTCATCATACAATGCTAGCTGTTAGCTTGGTTTACGCTGTTCTTGTACAGTAATTCAGCAAGTTGTTTGAATTTTTGCACCATCGCTCATCATATCATAAGTTTTGCTTTCAAAAGACGTGTCTAGCTGAGTTTGAGCTTTTTCTTGCGTAGCGTCATCGTTTACGTGTCTGTATCTATAGTTAGCCAAGTGCTAACTATACTCATCACTTTTTGCATGCTTCTGCTTCTACTGTCATTTAAAGGCAACTGGATTTAGGGACATTGTGACAGGTATGTAAACGTTAACCTTTCACGAGTTCAGGCATTTAATTCGACTTGAAGTCACTGGCATTTATTTAATTAGCGGCAGAACAGACCGTTCACCTCATGTTGTGATGATCTTCCCCTGTTAAACCCCATGTCAGACGATAACTTCCTTTCAGTGAGCTTTAATTTTTCAATCACCTGCACGTCTCATCTGCTCAGTATACCCACCCAAATTTTACCAGTACCCAACACTGTTGTAAGCATATGTTAATTAACTTAATTCACCCTGATTAGTTTTTTGATTTGTTGTGAAAAACAAAACTAAACAATTATTATTGCTGCATTTCAAGCTGTCCTAAGCAAGCATGATCATGAATCTAATCTAAATGTTAAATGCTGCTAAAATTTAGGTTTTATGTTTTTAGTAGAAATAAAAATAAGAAAGGAAAATAATCACTTTTACTACTTTGTCAATTTATTGAATGATTCCTTTTTTATACATTTACAAGGAATTACGAATTATCTTTCATATTGTGTTTCTTAATAAGGTATCAAATGTTCGCAATTAAGCTAAATGTCCTAAATCTAAACAGAATTAGTACACAATTAGACAGGATAATTAAAATAAACATAAAATCTAGTCTTTACTGATTTCAATAGATTTTTTTAAACTGACCTCAAATTTGCTTTACAGCTTGGACAAAGGACATGAAATCTACATTATCTACTAAATATTTAATATTTTTGATATTTTGCTATGCTTTGTATCGAAAGCTGAGCATGCTTTTTAGCATGGCACAATTTGTTTTTTATAAATGTCTCCTTATTTCACCATATATGTCCAACAGATGAAAGAGGCAGCATGCGCACCTTTCTGAAATGTCAAAAGGTGTCCAGCATCTGCTCAAAATGTATACAAACCTGTATATACCTATGTGGCCTAGGAACACATATCTACTCTCTTAATTAGTCTAATAGGAAATGCTCTTTATAGAATAATTCAGCCCCAGAAGCCAAACATTTTATTATAACGACAAAACCATGCAGCTTACCAATAGGCAAAAATATAAAAACTTGGGTGCAAACCACTAGGTGCTCTGATAAAGGCAAACATTACTAGATTATGTCATATTTGTCTTCAAAAAGCTGCAGAGTGGATTGAGAGTCTTCAGGAAACAGTGAAGAAAGTTCTTGCAAGTTTGGTGCTGCACTTCTGCAACAAGAGCTGGAGAATTGTCAGAATTAATGATGTCCTCTATATCTGCAAATTACACTCATACTTTATAATGCAATACCATCAGAGAGACATCTGATTTGCCCCTAGTTTATTTTTTCAGCAAGACAACAATCTGATATGGCTAGTGAGCAACACAGAGCACTGACCTCAACATCATTATGTCAAAAGTTTAGTCAAAGCAGCATGTAGGTGTACCTAGAAGAACATATGCTGATGTAATTCATTAATGTTAGTTTTGACAGTTCATTTGATAAAAAAAAATATGATTTTTTTTACTTTTTTTATTCTGTCTGTTTGTCTCTACAGACATCATGGAGCTTCAGGCGGTGTTGATGGCAGCTGGGGGAGGTTCTCGTATGACTGACCTAACATACAACACACCTAAACCTATGCTGCCTGTTGGAAACAAACCACTTATGTGGTATCCCTTGAACCTGCTGGAGAGAGTCGGCTTTGAAGGTGAGATCTCAACCGTTGATTATAATAATTAACATTTTTATACCCTACATAAGCTACTGCAAGCCCACCTTCAACATGATTAAAAGTCAAATGCAGCAATATAAGCATAAACACGTGTGCTCTGAAGAGACCATCTAACGTTTTAACTGTATGGACTTGTATGGCAAGTTACGCTGTAATTTACTCCTAACATCCTCACAACAATCAGATCTGATGGCAGGGGGGCTCCGTGTGAGCTGTGTGCCCTCCATCCATGTCTCAGTGGCAGGATTTGGAAGAATTACGGGGCGCACATTCTTGGTTTCCACATAAAATGTAAAGAGGCAAAATACAGCTTGTAGGTTTATGTGACCTACTTGAGAAGTCTGGAACTTAAAATGGAAAACATGAAGAAAACTTCACCTCCCACCTAAGGACTTGAAAGGCATCTTTTGTGTATTTGTCTGCACAGATTTTTGTGCTCTAGCCATATTATCACAGATAAAATCATAGCCACAAATTAAGGATTAAAACAAATATTAATGCAATTCACTGTTTTTTTTTTTTACTTTAAACAAAAGCCCTAAAAATACAGATTTAACCAGAACAATATTTTTGCAGATAAAATGATTTTTAATATTTTTATTATTAACCATGAAGTAATATTAAGTGTGGTCCTTGAGTAGATTAGATTAGTAGATCTTTGATTTTCTGTAATTACATGTTTACCAACAATAAAACAGAAAATCTCCAGTCTTATCTATTATTTCATTATTTATTATAAGGTCATTACACATTTAGATATGCATTTCTCTTCATAAACACATTCACTTTAAAGCTGTCTTATTTTTGTAGCTTTCATTACTCATGTTTCAACCACTTGTCAGGTGTGCATTCTTGTTGTCTGGATTTATAGTCCAGATTGTCTTTAGGATGCAGCAGGTCCACAAACCAGGGTTTATGGATGTAAACCTTTTATTTTCCAGACTGCTATTCTTGCCAGTAAACTGGACTGTTCATTATGAAAGCCTGCAGTTTCTCATTTGTCTAAAGAAAAGTTGCTTTCTATATGTAATCATCTTGTGTGGCCAGCAGTTTACTACGTGTTTCCTGCTAGCCAAAGCTTTGCAATTAGATTTTACTGGGCTGACACAGCGAGTCTGAGCAAATGCCCAGTAGAAACGAGTTTATGTCGTCCATGCTGATTAAAACAGACTCTGTGTTTTGGATTCATAAAGCGGTGCAAGAATGTTGCTACCTAATGTAGAAAAATGCAAAGCTCATAATTCAATTAGAAGTTCTCACTGCATTGTTTTGGATAAACCTCCTTTTCTAAAAGGAGTGATCATTAGATACGTGTGTTTTCAGAGGTTATAGTGATCACCACCAAAGAGGTCCAGAAGATGATGAGCACAGACCCTAAAATGAAGCTGGATGTAAAGATGAAGTTGGACGTGGTTTGCATCCAGGAGGACGGAGACATGGGTACTGCTGATGCTCTCAGACACATTCAGCAGAAAATCAAGGTGCGTTTATTTTTTTATTAGACTCATTAAAATGGCCTGTATCATGCTATTCTACACCTTCCATAACAACCACGGGCACAACATACAGTATCTCATGCAAATTCAAATTTTTATTATTTTTGAAGAAATGGTAAATAAAAATGTACCATTTAGATTTTTTGCGTGTTTTTTCCATCATTTCAGCTTTGTAAAAAATCCTGCAAAAAAGAGTTTATTGTTGTTTTTCTAGATTTCTGGTTTTAGTGGCCTTTAGCAGCAACTGAACAGCTTAAAGCTGTTATAGCAAATTTGGATTTTTTTTATGCCTCTTAACAACGTTCTAACATAGTACTACTTTAAACAATCAATAATAAAGTTGTTTTCTTGCATTTCTCTAAAACATCCACCAATAACACATTTCACACCGAAAGCAACAATTGGACCATCCAGTTGTCAGTCTCGCCGAACCGCCGCACTTCCCTGCTCCTCCACTCATTACACACTCTTGTATTTAGCAACAGAACACCACTGGTGTGAGAGGTTCCCCGCTCAATAATATCAGAAAAGGAGAAACACCCGGCTGCTACCACTTCAACTTTAGGACAAACTACCAGAGTCCCCCCCAAAAAAATCACCATTTCAATAGGGCTGGGTAAAAAAATCGATTTCATATAAATTTAGCAAAATCGATTCATTAGGCCTAAGATCGATTTTTCCTCTTGAACCAGACAGACTTGGAACCGGATCTACAGGCTCTTCCGGGTAAAAATTGTTCCAAAAACATGCTTAATGTGTACCAAGATATACAAACTGCACATCTACTTAACCGGAAGAAGCTCATCTAAACGATAAAAACATTGTTTTCTACCTCAGCAACACCCAGTTCCAACAATAAGTCGCTAAGTGAAAAGAACGTCAAAAGACACTAAACAAACACGCAGTAGCGACAATAAATAATGAAGACCAGACTGAATTGAATTGAATCGTGATTAATCGATTCAGAGCCTTATGAATTGGAATCAAATTGATTTAGGAAATTGTCCACAATACCCAGCACTACATTTGAAGTCACAGACAACAAAGATGTTTGGACATAGAAAATGGCGACTGGTGTTTAGCTTCTCTGGAAATGCGGGTTTACGTTTCCGGCATAAGCGTCTCAGGGGAGATTCCCGAGGGGAGGGGTGAGTGTTCCGTGACCATGTTTGCATTCAAAACCTAGCTTGTTCTATAGATTCGCTATAACAGCTTTAATTTTCCTGAATAGCCTCTCACCTGCTCCTGGTACTAAAAAATAGCATCAAGTTTGTTCTTTAGCTAGAGTTGTATTTTGTCTCTTCTGAGCTACTGTAGTACCATGATGGTGCCCATTGGATTCTTTCAATTGGTCATGGTTCAGTAAATCGACTATTAGTTTCACTAAGTCTACAAAATAAATTTATTGTATCCAAATAAATGTTTCACACTGGAATTTAAAGTGTTTTTCCTCTTGCATGGCGGCATGTCTGTACAGATTCTCGTTGCTATTGCCAAAGGTTTCCTTCATAGATTCTTGGGTATATACACATATACACACACACTTAAACAAGACTAGCTCCTGCATGCTCCTATTGAGAACCGTTTGGAGTTTAATCCTTCAAGCAGCTCACTAGATTAGAAGCATCGCGTTACACACACTCACACACTGAAGGGCGACGAGTGAAGAACCGTACCGGTGGCCTGCCAAACCCAAGCAGAGAGATCATTTCGTCTGTCAAACCAGTGCATCAGCCCAGTATAGACACACTGACACACCTACTCGTGTCTTTTTGCAAACACCATCCCATCAGGGGATTTGGTGCAAGCTACCAAAGAAAATACTTAAGTAATCTGTTTTACCGTTTGAATGAGCATGGTACATCATTTTTCTTGACTACTAAAAACAGAGATTACAAGAAGCATATTTTATATTGTTCACTCTTCAAACAGTGAAGCTACACAAAGGCGGACGGATATGCTGATTAATGCTTGGATCTTTCATTGAAAGCCAAACTAGTGAAAGGAGTACTTTAATGCACTTTTTTTGCTTTGTACACCTAAAGCCTCTTTGACGTTTTTTTGCAATCATTCAGGGTTAATTATCAGGTGAAACGAGTGAGCCAAAAGAATGAAGTGTACATTGGAGGCTCTGATTCAAAGGCTCACCTTTGGTTCACCAATGTTAGTCAAGAATCGAAAGAAAGGGTGAAGAAAGAGAGGTATGAGAGACATAGCTGAGGCTTTAGTGAGAGAAACACAGCAAACATACATGGTTCTGTCTTTTGTTTATGTATTAACAAGCTTACCCCACACTTTCACTGCCTTCCGATTTGTTTTTCTGTTTTTAAGCTAAAGCAGTGGTGTTCAGTGCTGGTCTTCGACAGACACCATGATGTAGTTGTTTCTCTTCCCAAACAAACTAAAATCATTGGATAAATTAGCATTTCATCATGTCTTCAAAGTTCTACAGAAGCAGGTTAATCTGCCGTTTATTTAAATCAGGGGTGATGGAACAGTGGAACATCTAAACCATGCAGGATGGTGGCCCACCAGCCAGGGTTGGACAGCACTGATCTGAAGAATAATTTAAAACTAAAGAAAATGTATGGCTGAGATAAAAATAGATAATTTGCAGTTTACTTCAAAGTGTGACATTTTGGAAGCTTTGTTTTTGAATAACATTTTTATTAGATCTATACAATCTTACCTGTACATTTAGACTAAATTTATCATACAGAAATTGTCAGCAGACTAAAGTTAAGTGGCAAAAAAGCCAGATAGAAATTATTTAAATATGACAAAAATATTTTTTGAACAATTTCCATTTTATTGCTGCAAATATTTGTATTTTGCTCTACACTTAAGAATTTGAGTCTTACGCGACTTCACACTGGAGGCATGTGGGGTTGATCCAATCTGGCCGCGGCGCAGAAATTTTCAGGTGTGTCCCAGAAGCGGCATGCTGCACTACTACAGACAGGCTTGGGTTATATTTTTGCCGTGAGCTACTTCTGAAACACGTCAATTTCCGCAGTTAACATAGGGCTAAACAGGAAATCACACATGGTTTCAGTGTAAAACGTCTGGTAATTTAAAACAAAAAAGACTAAAGTAGTGATGCGATTTCATATTTATGTAGATTACATCAAAACATGTGACCTAACGGCTTATTTACTCCCAGCATCTTTTGAGAAGTGCAACGGTGTGTTTTTCATGGCTTTAATTCTGGAAGGTGGAGAGGAACAACATTATATATGACATTAACAGTGATATCAAACGTGATTTCCTTCTTCTTCTGCGCATGGCAGTCTTGAGGGATTTTGTGATCTCCCTAGACGGCGGAGAAGCCGCTCCGCGGCTGAGACTCTCCAGGTGTGTACTGGTGCTCTTCGAATTACGCGAGTAAACCGTTATCGTTCCGCTGCTGTTCCGCGCCGCTGATGCCTACAGTGCGAAGTTTGGGTTAGGCATAGAAGAAGTAGACATTGGAAACTCATGCCAAGCGTTGAGGTGCCAATGCCCTTCTGACACCCCTAGTGGCTGGCTGCAGTACAGGTTTTGGGTCTCGTTTCTTCCATACATGCATAAAAATACCCTTTAATATACAATAATGGAAGATGTTTGATGACTGACATAGTTCTTACCTTGCTGCTGATTGATCAAATGATAATGTATCTAATACATTTAGCTGTATTTAGTTATGTGATGTCATGATAGTGTGTGTGACTGCAGTGGATGTTTAGCCACATGTCTGAACTGTGCAGGTTTTGACTCCAAAAGCAGAACATGAAGGTAAGTGTAAGGCTATTTTAGCTTCAAATTTTAACAATGGAGGTAGTTAGAAATGTTTTTTAAAATTGTTTTAATATAAGTTGATGGTTTCAATATAAATTAGTTTGCAAATAAAACAAAAAGAATCTAAAGCAGGTGAAAAACAGTCCAAGCTTTGACAATTTTCTGATTTTGTTAATCGTATTTATAACTTAAATAATCTTTCAGTTTTTTAAAATAAAATGTATATTATACTTAATCATTATAATGTGTATTTAGAAGATAAGCTAATATTTTGTTGAAACTCTTTTGCCCTGAATAAGAAGACACATCATGTCTATTCAAAGATTTGATATTTGTGGAAAATTAAAGCTTATAAACTTCAAACAGAAAGGCTGAGTTTGTGTACATAAGTCACCAACCGCTTGTGTGTCTGTGTGGGATTTTTGTAAGTCTCAGTGTGTGTGGTCCTGACCTGTCCAGTAATCCTGGCTGTGGAAAGGCCAAAGTGTCTCTGTCTCTCCAGCTGACTCCACTCTGCTGTCACCTCAGAGTGTGTCCCTGTGTGTGTTGTGTGTGTGTGTGTGGGCCTAATGTTAGCACGTCATTGTGCACTGGTGTGTGCGTGTATGCATGTGCATGCATACTTGCGTGCTGTGTTTCTGAACATGTGTGCCAGCTTGTCAGTTTGCGATAGAGTTGAAAGATCTGAGTCTCCGTGTCAGTGGATGTTTTGCAGACACCCCCCGCTTTGCCGTGGCTGCTTCCTGTCGCCACCGCCAGATCAGGTTGTGATTGAAGTTAATCTAAGTCAGCTAGATGACCCTTCATCTTGCTGATACTGCTTCTACTCAAATATGCACAACGAACTGCCCTAGTCTTTATCATTCCATTAACAATATTACCCCTCCCAAGACGTTTGTTTTTGGTGACTTTGCACTAATAGAGTTCCCAGAGTTTTGGAACAGGCTGAAAAAAGAGGTTATACAGTTCCATGTTTTTGCAAGATCCCCCACAAAAGGAAAAACTAAGCAAAAATTGAAAAATTTAATAGCCAGAAAATGTTGCATGTTTGTAACACATTTTGCCTTGTCCAGTCTTATTTCATCATGCTCTGTTCTGAATTGAACCCAGTTAGACGAAATGCAAGGTGTGCAAAGTTACCTTTAATCTAAAGATTGAGCTCTTTTAAATTTCAAAACATAACAAAGACAATAATTTACAGTTTTATGCTTGTATTTTGCAAGTTATGAAACTACAAAACCTCGCTGTCAAGCAAAAACCTTGTACCTACATTTTTTCTTGTTTAAATTAAAATCTTATTGTTTCACATGTCAGATGTTTAATGGGTGAATTCTCTATTAAAAGTGTCAAAAAGATGTCAGGACTTGGGAACTATTTGTTTAAATGCAAATCAACAACAAACACATTTTCATTTTATCTTCTTTATCTCAACTGTGTATTTTCTCTGGAAAGATGTAGTAGTTTTGGTTCATGCACTTTGTAGTACTCCCTTCATTTCTCCGTGCCACATACAGAGCAGCAGTGAGCTGCTGGTGCTAATGGTGGGATTAGTTCACATGCTGACAGCCTTCATCACAGGAGAGGCACATGTAACCCGCAGACACACAAATGCAGACACACCCTCATTCAAACACACACACACGCAGATTTTTCAGCTGTGGCATTTCAAACAATGTAAAAAAAGGCAATGTGTGTTTTTGAATCTCTAAAAAGTTTTTATTACCTATATTTTGTTTTGTATCACATCACAGGATTCTGTTTGTAAACACACAACAGCTTCTACTTTTCTAACTCTTCAACTGCTCTAGCAACAGTGGACTGTAATCTGGATGGACAATTGAAGATCAATACTTATAATCACAACACAGTGATGGCTGTAATAAGGGGAAAAAAATCATTGTTATTGATGTTTCTGCATCAGTCAGCTGTTAATAATATGCTGTAATGTAGTATCCTGTAGCTTGGCAGCATATTTATACTAGATCTGCTGCATAATATTAGGGAAGTATTCAAATACAGTGTTATTGTTGAATACTGTAGTGAAGACATCATTTGCTAAAAACAGTGGTTTTATTTTCTCTGCTCTGCCATCACAATGCTTTCTCTCCCATGGCTTTACTTTAGCATCCCAACCAATGGACAATTACAGCAGCCAAGCTCTGTCTTATTGCCATAAACATTACTGGTATTCAGTTTGGCTTGGTGATTTATTGCAGTCTTTTCCAGTATTGATAATTCAGTAGGGGTGTAACAATATCCAAATCTCACGATACAATATTTATTGCGATATTGTGGGGAGGCTCACGATAATAAGACTCACAACATAAAATACTTTGACTGGAATCCTCCATGCTGCGTTCACCGCTGTAGCCTCCATACTTTGTTTATCTTTGCTGTGTGGGCTGCATGCACTCCCAATGGTGAACTGGCCGATGACGCGGAAGCGAAGGATCATGGTCTATGTAGTTTACTTTGCTATGCTCCGGTGGAGCAGACTGAAAAGTGTTATTTTTACCTCAAGATGTACTGTACGATATTGTGACAAGACCACGACAATATTGTGGTCATTTTACTGCAACGATATTACCAATATTGTTACAGCCCTATAATTCAGTCAGATATTTTTACATATAATGTCAAGCTCTAATATATACAGTTGTGCTGAAAAGTTTTCAAATCCTAACAGAAATGACAATTTACTTTTTGCCATTTTTCAGAAAATATGAAGGATAACTAGCCTAGTGAACTAGACCAAATTCTTGCTTTGCAGAGATTGGTCTAGGCACGCTTCATAGGAACCCTCGCAGCCTGTGGCTGTCCAATCACAGCTCGCTATAGTTTTGGTTGGGCGAATCACAGCGCTCTATATTTTGGGCCAATCACAGAGTGGGAGTAGCCGATGACGTCAGCGCTGCGGCCGCGAACCCAAGCAACATGGCGGCAACTCAGGAACCACGTTCGTTTGAAACAGCTTTGTCATCAACATTGGATTATTTAGACTCCAACGTGCGTAAGTCTGTCGGCTATACTTAGCGGCTTCTTATTTTTATCAAACAAAGTAGTGCAATGTCCCAGTACACCTGATATTCGCGTGTTTTTCATACAAAAACGACAGAAATCATTGATGTTAGACGCCATTAAAGCCTCCCGCTTTTCCGTCGCCGTGATTACGTCACGTTGTTCGTCACCCTGATTGGTCCTAGCGCTATCCAATTGCGTGCTGACATTTTGAAAGACAACCGTAGATCCCGCCTCACGACTGAGAGCCGTCAATGGTTCGTGGCCAGACTATATATACACATATATAGGATGGCTTGCTAGGCTAAAGGATAACAAGAAAAAGCAATATTTCACTTATGGTCAGTGGTTGGGTAAGGCATCATCAAACAATGGTGTTTGCCATTTTTACATTATAATGACAACAGAAAATACCCAAATTACTTTGATCAAATATTTACATACCTTGGGTCATAAAGCAAGACTAAATAGTTTAACACTTTAGGCCACTGCTTTCAAACTGGTTTCAGTGGTTCTTGAACCAGAAAGTTTAGCGGCTTCACACGAAACAGCACTCTGTAGCCCTCTGCTGGCCAGAAACTGCACTTATCAACTTGTGGTTTGGGTAGGAACCGTATGGTAGGAAGTGAGAATCCCTACTTTTTATGCTGGTTTACTAGGCATGTAAAAAATGTTGATACATTGAAATATTACGATCTTTTGTGTTATGATTCTGGATCGATATTTGAAAGCAGTGTTTAGATTTTTGAACAAGCTCTCTTGGTAACACCAGATATGTCTTGGAAGCATCTGTCCTAAGTTTTCCAATTAAATTGCAAATATCGCCTGGCTTTTATTATCGCAATACATCGTATCATCTCCCCTGTATTGTGATATTTATTGTATCACCAATTCTTGCAAATACGCACCCGTATAGTTTACAAAGAGCAGTGCTGCTAAAATGTTGGCTTTTAATTTCAGCTTAAATTTAAAATTTGTATTAAAATGTCAAATTCAACCAGAAATCCCATCATATTAAAACGACTCACTGACATAACTGTTTCTGCAGACTGACGTACTGGTGGTAAGCTGTGACATCATAACGGACGTGGCGCTTCATGAGGTTGTCGATCTATTCCGAGCCCATAACGCAACGCTGGCCATGTTGATGAGCAAAGCCCATGAATTCACAGAGACCGTCCCGGGCCAGAAGGGCAAGAAAAAGACTGGTAACAGGAAAACCAATTAGAGATGATAAAACTATAAATCTGACGTTGCATGCTGTTTTCATATTAAGCATCTTTCTGTTGAAAACAGCTGATATGACGTGTTTATTATGATGTGTACTTTCCTCCAGCTGAGCAGAGGGACTTTGTTGGTGTGGATCAGTCGGGGAAGAGACTCCTGTTTATGGCCAATGAAGCCGATCTGGAAGACGGGCTCTCGGTTAGGAAATCTATCATAAGGAAGTAAGTCTACATAAAACTAAAAGGCCAGTGATATGTGACAATAATTGAACTTAATGGGACTAATCGTACACAACTGTGATGATTTATTTGATTTGGTGCTCACCTCAAACTAAAACTCCAAATGATCACTGAAACTTCACAGACGCCTCATGCTTAAGCTGTATTTGGTAATCCTCACACCTGAAATATCCACTTTTTATTATTAAACTTAAATGTATTTAATTCTATTAGTAGCAGAACCTGCATTGTGTTTAGATTCACTAAATCATGTAGATTAGTGTCTGGTTTGTGACTGAAGGTAAATAAGTTGTTTCCTGGCTTTAACACGGCAGATGTTTCGGTCTGTAATTACATTGAGTGTGTTTTAAGGTTCTGTGCTGGGTGTGCAGGATGTTTTGGTACAGGAAGAGTACTCTAGGTGGGTTTTCGTTTCTCAGTCCTAAAATGTGTGTATGTGTGAGAGTGGGTGTTTTGGGAGCTCGTAAATATTTCATGGAGCCAAAGCCACTGTAAATTCTGGCCAACAAAAAAGGAGGCGGGCGGGTGGGTGGGTGGTGGGGGTTCAGAGCAGCTGCTCGCATGCTTCCTTGCTCAGGGAAAGTCTTGGGCCACACTCACGTTTATACACACATTTCTGTCTTTTTTCACAAAGCAGAGTTGCTTATAAGAGCGCACGCAGGAGCACGTAACACAACCTGGAGGTGGACAGAAAACAGTCCCACGTTGTCACAGCGTAATGGAAACACACTGATCGCACAGATAAACATCTGGTTTATAGTGAAGGTTCTGATCATTTATACACACGTCTGTCTTACAGCAGTGCAAGACGGGTTCAATAAAAAAATGGCCTGACGTAGTTGCTGCAGAAATCCTAGAGTCCTGGTTTTCTATAACCCAGCAGTAGGTAGTTTAACAAGCTCTCACTGTTTTGAACATCAGTGCAGTCCAGCCTAAAGTGCACATTGAGTCTGGACACGTTCAGATGTGATCCCGGCCAAGTCGCGGAACATTATGTAAACATCATTTGAGGATTTCTCATACTTCCTCTCAGCACCTCAGATGTGATCTGTTTTTCTTTTTTCTAAGATTGGCACGTCCACATTCTTGCTTGCATCTTCTAACACCCTACCTTTAGTGAATTTATTCATTATTTCAGCCATTTCTCCCACATTGTGCGTCCCTCCACACAACCAGCCATCTGTTCTTCCGACCCGCCATCCTTGCTCAACCTCAACCCCTGTGCAGATTTTCCCCTTTTCCTCCTCTATGGTTTCCACATGGCTGAGGTGTGTTGGCTTTAAACCGTCTGCACATGTGAGTTTGTTTGACCTGGAAATTGCTTAAATGGTGTGAAAGGACTCCAGCAGAGCTTTGCTTGGTACACTACAGCTCCACCTGTCAGAACCCCCTGACAGCAGGACTTTTTATACTGACGTATACATTTATGCATATTATACATATGGTATTTATTCAATGATTAAGAAGCGTTAGGGCTAGACTACTCTTTGGTGTATTTACTGTAACTGACCTGGTTTTGATACGTTTTCAAGTTGCCGTTATTATAAAACATGGCTGATCAGATTTCTGAGATGCAAACTAACTTTTCTGCAGCAAACTTTAAGACATCAAACCAGAAGTTTGTAATTATTCTGCAAAATAGTTCAGATAAACCCAACTAAAACAAACCTGGCTTTTTGCACATTGTTGCATCTTCATGTTAGAGTTTAACAATAACAGTTAATGCAGTGATTTCTAGAAGGTGTGATTAAAGCCAGATGCTGCAGTCAGATTATTATCTTTTTTCACTTTCCATGTGCTCAGCATTTTTAACAATAAATCAATTCAATTCAATTCAATTCAATTCAGTTTATTTATATAGCGCCAGATCACGACAAGAGTCGTCTCAAGGCACTTCACAAAGTAAACATTCCAATACAGTTCAGTTCATAAGCCAATCAGTAAAAAAGTTTCCTATATAAGGGACCCAGCAGATTGCATCAAGACACTGACTAGTGTCATTGTGTTGGTACAATCCTCATACTAAGCAAGCATTTAGCGACAGTGGGAAGGAAAACTCCCTTTTAACAGGAAGAAACCTCCAGAGGATCCTGGCTCAGTATGAGCAGCCATCCGCTACGGCTCACTGGGGGTTGAGAAGACAGAGCAGGCACAGGCACACCCCGCACCCACACACACACACACACACACACACACACACACACCACATATATCAAGTAGTGTTTCTATGGCTACACTGTGATTTCTTAGTAGAAGTTCTATTTAGTAAGAGTAAGAGAAACTTTATTGTCTTTATCTGAGTGAATCTATAATTAATTCAATAGGTGAACTAATAGTAGCACATTCTATGTTAAAGAAAGTAAGATGTAATATCAGGAAAGGGAGAATGTTAGGTGGTTGGCAGCAGTGTGCCAGCCGATGGCCCCCTCCATGAGGCCACCACAGCTCAGCAGAACGCCAGTGTAGCTTCTTCTGGGGAGAAAAACACTTAGAGAGAAAATAAAGTTAACAGCTGGAATAACAGGAAATAATGCAGTTAGAGAGTGGTGGTAGAAGAGAGTAGCAGAGTGTGGAAAGTGGTCAGTATGTCCTCCAGCAGTCTAAGCCTATAGCAGCATAACTACAGAGATAACTCAGGATAACCTAGCCTTTTAGATGGAGGCATGTGGGAGGCAGGGCCAGGGAGAAGTCTTTAACGACAGTAGTCCCCTCTGTACACTCCACCTCCCTCTGCTCCCCACTCGTCTAAACCTGGGCTAACATCAGAATTTAACCATAAGCCCTATCAAATAGAAAAGTTTTGAGCCTAGTCTTAAAAGTAGACAAGGTGTCTGCCTCACGCACTAATGCTGGGAGCTGGTTCCACAGTAGAGGAGCCTGATAGCTAAAAGATCTGCCTCCCATCCTACTTTTAGATATTCTAGGAACCACCAGTAAACCTGCAGTCTGAGAGCGAAGTGCTCTGTTAGGAACATATGGAACAATCAGATCACTGATGTATGATGGAGCTTGATTATTAAGAGCTTTATATGTGAGAAGGAGGATCTTAAAATCTATTCTGAATTTAACAGGCAGCCAATGTAGGGAAGCTAAAACAGGAGAGATGTGGTCTCTCTTTTTAATTCTCATCAGAACTCTAGCTGCAGCATTTTGGACCAGCTGAAGACTTTTGACTACATTCTGTGGACCTCCTGATAGTAATGAATTGCAGTAATCCAACCTTGAGGTAATGAATGCATGAACCAGTTTTTCAGCATCACTCCTGGAAAGGATGCTTCTAATCTTAGCAATATTCCGAAGGTGGAAAAAGGAAATCCTACAAACCTGTTTAACGTGGGATTTGAATGACATGTCCTGGTCAAAGATTACACCGAGGTTCTTTACTTTGTTCTCGGAGGCTAATTTAATACCGTTTAGATTAGGTGATTGACTAAGCAGTTTCCTTTTCTGAGGTTCTGGTCCAAAGATGATAACTTCAGTCTTGTCTGGATTTAACAGCAGAAAGTTTAGAGTCATCCAGATTTTTATGTCTTCAAGACAAGCCTGTAATCTACCTAACTGATTAGGTTCATCAGGGTTTATGGATAAATATAACTGAGTATCATCAGCATAACAGTGGAAGTTTATCCCATGTTGTCTAATGATTTTACCAATTGGAAGCATATATATAGTGAAAAGAATTGGTCCAAGTACTGAACCCTGTGGTACTCCACAAGTAACTCTAGAGTATGAAGAAGATTTCTCATGTACATGAACAAACTGAAATCTGTCAGATAAATAAGATTTAAACCAGCCTAGCGCTGTTCCTTTGATCCCTACAACATGTTCAAGCCTTTCTAAGNGGGTGGTGGGGGTTCAGAGCAGCTGCTCGCATGCTTCCTTGCTCAGGGAAAGTCTTGGGCCACACTCACGTTTATACACACATTTCTGTCTTTTTTCACAAAGCAGAGTTGCTTATAAGAGTGCACGCAGGAGCACGTAACACAACCTGGAGGTGGACAGAAAACAGTCCCACGTTGTCACAGCGTAATGGAAACACACTGATCGCACAGATAAACATCTGGTTTATAGTGAAGGTTCTGATCATTTATACACACGTCTGTCTTACAGCAGTGCAAGACGGGTTCAATAAAAAAATGGCCTGACGTAGTTGCTGCAGAAATCCTAGAGTCCTGGTTTTCTATAACCCAGCAGTAGGTAGTTTAACAAGCTCTCACTGTTTTGAACATCAGTGCAGTCCAGCCTAAAGTGCACATTGAGTCTGGACACGTTCAGATGTGATCCCGGCCAAGTCGCGGAACATTATGTAAACATCATTTGAGGATTTCTCATACTTCCTCTCAGCACCTCAGATGTGATCTGTTTTTCTTTTTTCTAAGATTGGCACGTCCACATTCTTGCTTGCATCTTCTAACACCCTACCTTTAGTGAATTTATTCATTATTTCAGCCATTTCTCCCACATTGTGCGTCCCTCCACACAACCAGCCATCTGTTCTTCCGACCCGCCATCCTTGCTCAACCTCAACCCCTGTGCAGATTTTCCCCTTTTCCTCCTCTATGGTTTCCACATGGCTGAGGTGTGTTGGCTTTAAACCGTCTGCACATGTGAGTTTGTTTGACCTGGAAATTGCTTAAATGGTGTGAAAGGACTCCAGCAGAGCTTTGCTTGGTACACTACAGCTCCACCTGTCAGAACCCCCTGACAGCAGGACTTTTTATACTGACGTATACATTTATGCATATTATACATATGGTATTTATTCAATGATTAAGAAGCGTTAGGGCTAGACTACTCTTTGGTGTATTTACTGTAACTGACCTGGTTTTGATACGTTTTCAAGTTGCCGTTATTATAAAACATGGCTGATCAGATTTCTGAGATGCAAACTAACTTTTCTGCAGCAAACTTTAAGACATCAAACCAGAAGTTTGTAATTATTCTGCAAAATAGTTCAGATAAACCCAACTAAAACAAACCTGGCTTTTTGCACATTGTTGCATCTTCATGTTAGAGTTTAACAATAACAGTTAATGCAGTGATTTCTAGAAGGTGTGATTAAAGCCAGATGCTGCAGTCAGATTATTATCTTTTTTCACTTTCCATGTGCTCAGCATTTTTAACAATAAATCCTTGGCGGGTTGACAGAATAATTAAAATATATTTGTTTGTGATTGAAAAATGCCCCCTATTCATTTTATCTGGATAGTAGCAAAAAAATTCAAACGAAGACTTTGATGGTGTTTGAAATATTGTCACATTAGACTCATTAATGTGAGATTCAGGTGGTTTTAGATAAATCGTATTGCTGGAGATAAAAACCAGAGGTGGAAAGAGTACTAAAATTTTCTACTCAAGTAAAACTATAATTACTTTAATGAATTTGTACTCAAGTACAGGTAAAATTACCTGTCTCAAAATCTACTCAAGTAAAAGTAAAAAGTAGCTCATTTCAAATGTACTCTGAGTAAAAATTACTTAGTTACTTTTTTGACTGTATGAGGACGGCCTCTTCTGAAAAAAAAGACAATAGGGTATATAAATCTCGAAACTGTTTTTAATGAAAATAACAAATATGCACATTAAAGTACAAAGGCAGATAAACTGCAAACCAGCAAATCAAATTAAGTTATGGTCACAGTCATAAGTCCTGACAGTCCCTGACCCCCCCCCCACATACACACAAAAACGTTTACATGTCAAAAATATAGAACAAGTCAAATGAACTTAGAAGTTTTAAACTGAACCATACAGTAGCTGCCTGCAACAATGATGGGTTTTATTTTCCCTGCCCTATACTGTTCATTTGTGTTCATCGATATATATCTTACCCCCAAATTCCACTATCTCCGCTCCGCTCCGGCACGAACTCCGCAGCAAAAACGGTTCCTTTGTAGTCAATCAGAGCTGTTCCACTACTGCGGCCGTGCGGCGCAGTGCGCCGCCCGCCGTTCCGCCGTCCGGCAAAAATAGGATCGATTCTATTTTTGCCGGACGCCGGAGAACCTCCGCAGTCAATCTACAGAAATCACAACCGCCCAACAGGAAAGTGAGCAAGCACAACTTCCGTTATTTCACAATAAATCTATAAACAAAACCGTTTTTTGTTTCATATGCACAGGTATTTTTATCTAATGACTATTACATGTATACACATATGTCTCAAAACATTTTTTACGTGTTTACACATTTGAAGACCGTGTTAAAAGTATTTTAATCACAGAATGATTTATTGCTCGGACTGTATCGCGAGATCTCGAAATTCCCGCGCATGCCTGTTTGCGCACCTCAGGTCTCCGCACCGGGGCGGAGCCGTTGTAGAGCGGGTATAGTGTGAATTGAGTTTGGAAGCGAGCAGCGGCGGAAAGCGGGGGCGGAGCGGAGCGGAGATAGTGGAATTTGGGGGTTATTGTACCATTAGCGCCAGTTTGTTCTCCTACTTACCCATCATTCATTGCAGTGTCAGGTGGTCACTCACTAACCACGGGACGTTCCATAAAGAAGTTCAACTCACCTGCTCAGATATCACTTCATTCCCTTTCACGAGCTCTGATCTTCTTAGATGATCCATCCAGTCATCCAAGTGGAGTCCGTCAGTGTTTCTTATTTTTTCCTTCATCCCTCATAACACAAATTCTCCCGTAAATGCGATGCACTGCACGACTCACCTTTAGCGTCTGCAGCACTTCCGTGGTTTAATTCAGTATAGACATAAACACATAGACACCCCATTAAGCTCTGGATCACTATCGAAGTGACATTCTTCTGGACCGAATGTTGAGCTGGGTGGGGATCTCGGGGTTAGCCCTGAAATGGATTCAATCAAACCTTAAGGGCAGGAGTTTCTGTGTGAGGATGGGTGAGGCATCATCACCCTGGGTGGACCTGCAATGGGGTGTGCCACAGGGATCTGTCCTGGCCCCCCTATTGTTTGCATTGTATCTCCTGCCTCTGGGGAATCTACTCCGTCGACATGGGGTGAGATTCCACCTATATGCTGACAACTGTCAGTTATATCTCCCTATCCGCCGAGGGGCTAGTGGATCCATTTCTCCTCTTCTGGATTGTTTAAATGATGTCACGTCCTGGATGGCGTCCAACTTCCTGCATCTGAACAGTGATAAGACTGAGGTAATAGTACTCAGTCCAGGTACGCTAGTGGGTGCAGCCTCCACTGTGGACCTTGGCCCTTTGGCACAGTATGAGAGAAATATTGTTACCAATCTTGGTGTAAAAATTGATTCCTCACTGAAATTTGATGCTCAAATTAACATGGTAGTACGTTCCAGTTTTTTTTCATTTGAGACGCCTAGCTAAGATCAAGCCCCTGCTGTCCAGGGAGCATTTACAGTCTGTTATTCATGCCTTTGTCCTGTCCAGACTCGACTACTGCAATGCACTTTATGTCGGTCTGAGTCAGGGTGTGATTGCTCGCCTACAGCTGGTCCAAAACTCAGCTGCTAGGTTTTTGACAGGAACAAGACGCCATGACCTTATTACACCGGTCTTGGCGAAACTACACTGGCTTCCCATGCAGTACAGAGCAAAGTTTAAAGTGCTGATTCATGCTTTTAGGGCTCTTCACGGTACTGCTCCTGCCTATTTATCAGCATTACTACATAGGCATGTCCCCACCCGCTCTCTACACTCTGTTGACCAGGAATTATTGGTGGTCCCTCGTTCCAGGTGCAAATCAAGGGGAGATCGTGCGTTTGCAGTCCTTGCACCATCCTTATGGAATGGTCTACCTCTGACTGTTAGGCTGGCGCCTTCCCTTCAGATTTTTAAGTCCCGTCTGAAGGCCCATTATTATGTCCAGGCATTTTCTCCATTGGGGTCTTGATTTTATTGTTGTTGGTTTTATTCTATCTGTTTTTATGCTGTTTTTATTATGTTTTTACTTTGTTTTTATTTTATTTTCATTTTTATTTTATTGTGTCTTTTAATGCAATAGCTTTTTAGTGTGGTGTCCAGCACCTTGGGCTTCTCCTAAAGGTTGTGGAAGGTGCTTTATAAATTCCATCCATCCATCCATCCATTTTCTCCCGCTTATCCGGAGTCGGGTCGCGGGGACAGCAGCCTAAGGAGGGAAGCCCAGACCTCCCTCTCCCCAGCCACTTGGGCCAGCTCCTCCGGGGGAATCCCAAGGCGTTCCCAGGCCAGCCGAGAGACATAATCTCTCCAGCGTGTCCTGGGTCTTCCTTTGGGTCTCCTCCCGGTTGGACGTGCCCGGAAAACCTCACCAGGGAGGCGTCCAGGAGGCATCCTAATCAGATGCCCGAGCCACCTCAACTGGCTCCTCTTGATGTGGAGGAGCAGCGGGTCTACTCCGAGCTCCTCCCGGATGGCCGAGCTTCTCACCCTATCTCTAAGGGAGAGTCCAGCCACCCTGCGAAGAAAACTCATTTCGGCCGCTTGTATCCGCGATCTCGTTCTTTCGAACGAGAACGAGAGCGCTTTATAAATTAATAAATGAAATGAAAATGAATGAAATAATGAGGCTTCTACATTTATATATGTCTATGCTCTTGTCTCGACTGTCTCTTCTCTGTGTCACTCATCCAGTGCTGACCATGGAGCAGTCAGGCAGCCGACACAGTATTTCTGAATGTTGTTTTTTTTTTTACTCAGTAACACATAAGAATAAAAATGTAGCAAATTACAATACTTACAAAAAAAAGTACTTAAGTAAAAGTAAAATTACAGATTTTAAAAACTACTTAAAAAGTGCAAAATACACAAAAAACTACTCAATTACAGTAATTCAATTACATGTAATTCATTACTTTCCACCTCTGATAAAAACGCACAAATCTGAGCAGCTTTTGTGTTTTCTTTTATTCAGTGAAATTTTCAAAATACCATTCTGTTTCTTAAAAGCAGACAATATTTAATGTGTTCAAACTCACATTTATGTTTATAAAACTCATAAAAAGTTACTTTTATCAAATATAACTTAGTGTAAGGCAGTACTTTTTTATTAGCATTTTTCGTCATGTCATTTTTTGTCATAAACACTGTGTGTAGATTTTTCTCCACCTCTTTGCACCTTGAGCTCTCACACACCTGGCTCTAACAGCGCTGTTCTACGTTCTGCGTGCAGGTGCCGAGCTGTGATGTCACATGCTGGGTGTTCTCATAAATTTTACTTTACACTAATTCTACACCCAGACTCGTACACCTGGGAAATGTTGTTAGAATAAGTAGATTTGACAAACACCTGCAGAGCATGTCTGTGCACGCATAGCCAGCTGTGTGTTTTTCAGCATTTGATTAAAAAAAAAAGATATTCAGAGAAATATACGATATGCTCAATTTATAGCTTCTAGCATGAGTCGCTCTGGTTATTCTGCTATGCCACTTAATAGTATTGAAGACTCATTGGTGAAAGAAAGGTTAAGTAATTGTTCTTCTTAATCAGTATTTGAAAATATGGTAAAACATAAACTATTTCTCCTGGATAGATGAGCTTGTTTTTTTTGGTGTTGTTTTTTAACCATAAAGGTGGTGCATTTAGTTTGGCAGATTTTTCCTAAAGATATTGCACATTCTGATAAGTAAAGAGAGGTAAAGGAAATTTTAATAATGTTTTTGTATTCATTTTAGAGTTAGACTGATATATGGGGCCGATATTTACAATTTTCTATATATAAGCATCGGCTAATAGTCCTCCTTACTAAAGCCGATTTAAAGTCAGGCACATCATTCTAGTAAATTTGAGTAGTTTTCTATTTAGTAAATACATTATTTTGGTTATTTATCAATCCTTGCATGTTTGCATCAGTTCTCGTTCTTTCACATGATCAGACTTTTATTAAATATTTCTGTAATTGCCTGACTTTTATTAAACCACATATTCACAAAGAACTGAAGTCTTTTTGGAACAACTTTAGAGCTAGTACCAACCACTTTTTTCTTTCTGCACACCGACCACACCGCCTCCAGGGAAATTGTTTCACTCACCTTTTAGCCTCCGCTCCATTTCATATGGAATAATAAATCAGACGTGAACAAAACTGTTAACATGGAACGTTGTGTCTGTTTCTGATTCTGCCAAAGCCACATTGTTGTTGCGTGATAATGAGACTCAGACTTTGCTTTTATGGAAGCGTAATCTGGTGTTAGCAGTAATGGAGGCGTGTGTGGATTTGAACAGTGATCTGATCCATGTAGGGGTAATGCAATCCTCAGGTTTTATGAAGTAAATCATGAAAAAGGCAGAAGAGCCGGATAGGAAGTCAGAGATTATAAACAGGTGAGGGAGGATTTGTTTATTGAAACCTGAAGGATGACGTGGTTTCCTTTGGCTCTCGCTTCATAAATGTCATGTTCAGCCTTGCGCCACGCCGTCTCCGTATGGGAATGATTGTGTGAATGAGTGAATGCATGAGCGTCTGTGTGCATGTGGCACCCAACATAAAGCTGTCTCACTGCAGCGGCGTTGTGCACCCACATCACTGGTAGCTGACAAAGGATAAGAGACAGATATCACTGTTTTTTATCTTCATGTAATTTCTGATAACTCTGTTAAAGCATGTCTGTATCTGAAACATTTTTGTTTTGAGTCTTGATTTTCTTTGTGCATTTAAATAACAGTTTTTTTTTTTTTTTGCAGACATCCCAGGATGCACCTCAAAACAGGTCTGGTGGACGCTCACCTTTACTGTCTCAAAAAAGCAGTCATTGACTTTCTTACAGAAAACAAGTGAGTAAACACATAAATAGCAACCTAGCTTTTCTAATTTCAACTTTTTTACTAAATTGTTGAAATAATTCAACCACAACACACCCGTTTGTTTACGTGAGGGACATGCTCATTGCCTGTGAACACAAGGTACATACATTCACCCCTGTAGTCACATCAGCTTGAACTCTCAATCACTGCTTAATCTGTAGCAAGTGTTAAGAACGGTTACATGCCGTGTAAGGCTTTGAAGGGCTCTGTTAGCAGGGTATTCTAGCAAGGTGTTAATTTGTTTTACTATGTGCCACTGAGACGGGCTGTTAGGCCTTTAGCCTCTGGACTAAAGCCGTGTGACAGAGAGACTTCTGTGGCTGCCTGGTGTTTTTATTCCCCCTAATGGAGGATCGGTGTGATATCTGAATCTGATACGTTAGCGGAAAGTAGTTTTAAAGCCTCAACTTTTCCTTTCATTAATAGTGAACTTGGTTATTGAAGTCAAGTGCTCTTAATTTGTTTTTCTTATGTTAAAAACTAACATGAAAGGGATAAATGGTGGCCAGAAATTGTGTTCATATGAACAGATTTTTGATCTTCTGGTTTATCTGCTACTTTTTTATATCAATACAACTTAATCACATCAAGGTTTAAACAAAGCGAAATGCTTTTTATTTCAGATAAAATCTTCACATTTAATGTTAACATATCAGACCACATCCTCATTTTTCTGGGGTAACGCTTTAACATTTGAATAATGACTGAAGTATTTAGTGTTTATTTATGTTGCTGCAAAACTAGTCAAAAGTTGCACACTTAAGTGGAACATAGTGCCTTAAAAATTATTATTTCTTTGCAGAAGTCGTAGGATAGACAAAAGTCTTATTTAGGGATATCCGATATTATCGGTCTACAGATTTTATCGTCTACTGATATTATCATCTACTGATTTTATTGGTCTACTGATTTTATTGGTCTACTGATATTATCGGTTTATTGATATTATCGTCTACTGATATTATCATCTACTGATTTTATTGGTCTACTGATATTATCGGTTTACTGATATTGTCTACTGATATTATGGTCTACTGATATTATCGGTTTACTGATATTGTCTACTGATATTATCGTCTACTGATATTATCGTCTACTGATATTATCGGTCTACAGATATTATCGTCTACTGATATTATCGGTTTACTGATATTATCGTCTACTGATATTATCATCTACTGATTTTATTGGTCTACTGATATTATCGGTTTATTGATATTATCGTCTACTGATATTATCATCTACTGATTTTATTGGTCTACTGATTTTATTGGTCTACTGATATTATCGGTTTATTGATATTATCGTCTACTGATATCATCTACTGATTTTATTGGTCTACTGATATTATCGGTTTACTGATATTGTCTACTGATATTATCGGTCTACTGATATTATCGTCTACTGATATTATCGTCTACTGATATTATCGGTCTACAGATATTATCGTCTACTGATATTATCGGTTTACTGATATTATCGTCTACTGATATTATCATCTACTGATTTTATTGGTCTACTGATATTATCGGTTTATTGATATTATCGTCTACTGATATTATCATCTACTGATTTTATTGGTCTACTGATATTATCGGTTTACTGATATTGTCTACTGATATTATCGGTCTACTGATATTATCGTCTACTGATATTATCGATTTACTGATATTATCGTCTACTGATATTATCATCTACTGATTTTATTGGTCTACTGATATTATCGGTTTACTGATATTATCGTCTACTGATATTATCGTCTACTGATATTGTCTACTGATATTATCGGTCTACTGATATATACTGATATTATCATCTACTGATTTTATTGGTCTACTGATATTATCGGTTTACTGATATTATCGTCTACTGATATTATCGTCTACTGATATTGTCTACTGATATTATCGGTCTACTGATATTATCGTCTACTGATATTATCGGTCTACTGATATTATCGTCTACTGATATCGGTCTACTGATATTATCGGTCTACTGATATTATCGTCTACTGATATTATCGTCTACTGATATCGGTCTACTGATATTATCGGTCTACTGATATTATCGACTACTGATATTATCGTCTACTGATTTTGTCTACTGATGTTATCGTCTACTGATTTCGGTCTACTGATATTATCGGTCTACTGATATTATCGTCTATTGATATTATCGTCTACTGATATTGTCTACTGATATTATCGTCTACTGATATTATCGGTCTACTGATATTATCGTCTACTGATATTATCGTCTACTGATATTGTCTACTGATATTATCGTCTACTGATATTATCGTCTACTGATATTATCGTCTACTGATATTATCATCTACTGATTTTATTGGTCTACTGATATTATCGGTTTATTGATATTATCGTCTACTGATATTATCATCTACTGATTTTATTGGTCTACTGATATTATCGGTTTACTGATATTGTCTACTGATATTATCGGTCTACTGATATTATCGTCTACTGATATCGGTCTACTGATATTATCGTCTACTGATATTATCGTCTACTGATATCGGTCTACTGATTATCGGTCTACTGATATTATCGTCTACTGATATTATCGTCTACTGATATTATCGTCTACTAATATCGGTCTACTGATATTATCGGTCTACTTATATTATCGTCTACTGATTTCGTCTACTGATGTTATCGTCTACTGATTTCGGTCTACTGATATTATCGTCTAATGATATTATCGTCTAATGATATTATCGTCTAATGATATTATCGATCTACTGATATTATGGTCTACTGATATTATGGTCTACTGATATTGGTCTACTGATATTATCGTCTACTGATATTATCGTCTACTGATATTATCGGCCAATATTGGCCTTAAAATGTAATAATGGAAAATATTGATATCGGTTTTTACTTCTTTAATGACCCAACTTTTACATACCATGCACATTTTATACATCAAACAAAACAGCAAAAACAAGCACAAGAACTTTCACCCAAAGCTTGCTTTTTTTAAATGAAGATCTTTATAAATGTTTTATCACCGTAACTACAATATACAGAAACAAGTCTGTATTACTGACTAATACACACATCTTAGTGTCGCACTTAGCAATTAGCCTCGCTTAGCATGTGTACGCTCACGTTGCTTACATTCTATCAACTAAGTAACTTTAACACACGCCCAAACATTCCCTAAACACATCAATAGTTACAAAGACAAATGTTCTCCAAGGCACGAACTTACAAAGCAATATCAGCGTTCATGATCAGTTTATTCGCTTGTTTCTAAATGTAAACACACCAGGAGCGGAGAAAACGTAAACGACGTCAATGATAGGTCTGAGGTGTGAGCGCTCACTCTGTTGCGTTTCGCACAGACAATATAACAAAGATTGTTTATAAAAGCAATGTCTCACTTTGGTTCGTTTTCATAACCTAAAACATTTTAACATTTTTATCTTGAATGATAAAATTATGTGTTTTGTTTTTTCTTTTTTTTTAATTAGGAGGGACCCCGCATATATCGGTATTGGTTTATATCGGTATCGGAAATTAGGAGTTTGACAATATCAGATATCGGTAAAAAAAAAAGCCAATATCGAGCATCCCTAGTCTTATTACAAAAATTTGGTATGATTAATTAGTATTTATTATTATTATTATTATTATTATTATTATTATTAATGATTCAAATAAGACATCCTTACCAACTTACTTTCATCCCTCACAATAAATTCAAAGCCAACTAAATTTAAAAAAAAAATCCCCTCTCTTCACCCTCTGAGTATTTCTGGTTAAAGAGATGTAAATATAAGTCTTGCATCAATCATTGCATCACTAATTCACCCTCAGCCGCCACCGTATATCGTCCCTCTTGTTAGATGACTCATTCCTTTTTTTTTTCTTTTTCCAGCTCCTTTCTCGGACTTTTCTTTTCAGCGCTCCTCTCAGGCTCTCCTCCTTCCTCCTCCTCCCCGTTCTTTCTCTGTCCCTCGCTCAAAGACAGAAATGGACAGAGTAACTGTTGTTTTTCTCCTGTCATTCAGATGGAAATTCTAATCTCCCTTTAAAAGAAAGCAAGAGGAGGAAAGTGGAGGGGGTCTGGGGATGTGGTGTAGTGAAGAGGAACACTGAGCAAAAGTGTAGCACGGAGGGAAGAGAGGATGTCATGTCCTGATGAAATAGGAGAAACGTTTCAGTTTTATCTGAATTTGGTGTAAAAGTCAAACTTGTTCATTGTTTTTACACGAACTCATACTACAAGTAACACAACTTAAAATTCTAAAAGTCTAAAATGACGTAATGTAGTCACAACACCAAAGAGATTGGGTGATTTTGACATTTTTCTGTAAGGTTTTGTCAGTCTGAATGAATAAGAGTCAAAAACATGTTTTTACCTCCCCTCTTTTTGTTTCTAAGGTCTATTTCATCGATCCGTGGTGAACTGGTACCATTTTTGGTGCGCAAGCAGTTTTCTAAAACACTCAGCAGACAGAAGATGAAGGACGACTCCGAGGATCAGACCCAGAGAAAGACGGATGGCTCTACAGACCATGGTTAGTGTTTACACTAAACCAAACATCAGCATTTAAACACGTTTCAAATATCTCTTTATCAGTAATTGATGCTGACTTTCACTTCATGCTAGGGCTGGTCAATAAATCAAAAATTTATCGTTATCGAAATTTCTAACTCTAACCGATGTCGTTTTTCACATGTCAATAAATTTGGTAATAAAAAAAAATGAAAAGCTGTGTAAGTTGGCGACGTTCATGTCCCTTTAAGAAGCTGTACCACCACAGACATATATACGCAGACGCCCCGTAGACTGGCGCTGCCAATGGGAGTTGTCGTAGTGGTCGGCCACCATCTTAGGTGGGTCTCCATTCGCCCCCAGTGCAATTACTTCTTCTGAGAAAGGTGCTTACCCAACTAAAATACACATTTTATTGAGCTTTTTCACAAAATCAGACACATGCTATGGCATGATAATTATAAAATAAATATAATTAAACAAAATAAATTAATATATAAAATCCCATCAGGTAGGCTAGAAAAGTCAATAGTAATCCCACGTGATCTGTTTTCATGGTGCGCCGGTTGTTGCAACTGTAGGCTGCACAACAACGGCCATAGTTGCTCACTCTGCATCGACTTTGGAGAGTGAGGAGACCCATCCAATATGGTGGCGACGCTGTTACGCTCTCCAGCGCCCAATGGGGCGTCTACATATTCATGTCTATGTGTACCACCTACGTGACTCCAGGTAATACACGTGACAGCCCCATCTAGTGGACAACTTTGGGTTTTGCACATACATGTAGTTATCGTGGTGAACTCCTCAATATACCGTGATATTGATTTTAGGTCATATCGCCCAGCCCTACTTCATGCCAACATAAGAGGATAGAGTCCTGCAGCTCCTATAGCTGACAAAAATCCCATGTTTTCTAATTCACGCCTTTTTGACGGCTCTTCTTAGAGCTCCTCATCTCTTCACGGGACGAGTCTCTCCTCCAGCTGGCCCAGGAGCGTTCCTGTTGGAACGACCACCATGGCGACATGAGTGAGGCTTACCATGGGGGAAAGCTGCGCTGCTACGTCCACATTATGGACCAGGGCCTGTGCTGCCGTGTTAACACACTCGCTGCTTACATAGAGGCAAATAGACTGGTGAGTCAGACTATAAGTCCGCTCAGAAGCAGCTGTGTTTCTGTAGTTTATGATCAGAGATTTTCTTGCATATCTTTATTTTTCTGTTTTGCTGGTTGTAAGTCATCCAAACCTTCATGTTTGCATGATGCAGGTTATTTTTCTTAGTTTTTGTATTCTCATACCTAGGCCCCGAAACTGTTTGAGGAGCCAGCAGTTCACCCATCAGCTTACATTTCTGAAAAATGTCAGGCAAGTCTAACCTGCAAATCAGATTCTTACTATTTTTTATTAAGTATGAATTTTAAATAAAATAAAAAAAAAAACACACTTCCCAGCAATCGCGTTATTGTGTGGTAAGTGTGTGTTTCTGAGTTGTGTTACTGTTTGGGTTGCGCTCACAGATGGGATCGGACAGTATCATCGGAGCGCAGTGCCAGATCGCAGATAAGACTTCCATAAAAAGATCCACTATCGGAAACGCCACCAGCGTGAAAGAGAAGGTCAAAGTCACCAACTCCATCATCATGCACGGGGTTACCATCGAGGAGGGGTGAGGACACACACATCTATAAACACACATGCACTTTCAACTACAAAAAAAACAAACATTCTTATAGTCATTTTTATAAATAAATTATTCTGTTCTGCACACAAGGCACCAAAGCTTTAGTTTAAAAATACATAATAAATACATTTTCTTTTATTTAAGATGTAATAAAGACTTTAGACTCTGGATGTTGAATCTTAACTATCACCAAACTAGTCACTTTGTTTCTACAAACGTTCACAGAATGTTCGTGGTGGCGTGATGCACATATATAAGGCAGATACCCATGCATGTGTGTGTCCATAGAGGTTTTGTTTTCTGTGCTCGCTGACAAAGAACCTTTTAGTGTGCAACCAGCCATAGATCAGTGCCAAACAAACAGAGCTGCTGAAGTGAAACGCAACATTCACATTTTTTTCAGTTAGGGTATGAGAGAGATTTCTAAGCAAGTTAAATCACAACAAAAGTTATTTGGTTTAAATTTTGTTTGTGCTTTGATTTTTCTTTTTACTTGTCGGGTTTAAAGAAGTTTGGCTTTGTGATTCCACACGTTTTGAGAAAGCTCTTTGTTTTGGCTTTTTTATGTCTTGGTGTTTGTCTGGATGGCGTTGATGTTGTTTTGCACTGCTGTTTAGTGTTGGCACGGTACCAAAATTTCAGTATTCGGTACCGGTACCAGTGAAAATCCACGGTTCTCGGTACCAATTTCGGTACCAAACAAAAATTTTATTTAGACTAAATTTACCAGTAAAAACATTAATGCTGTATATAAGAAAATGAACTGAATTACTATTGTACTACTATCATAACATGTTTTTAATGCACTTTTATTTAATCAAAATGTGTTTTTGTTCATATAGGACATAAACACTGACTGAGCCATACATTGTTGTTCATCTTTTGGATACACATTACAATCATTAAAAAAAGAAAAACTCCGTCTGTGAGCAGTCAATGCCTTTATGTCATCTTGTTTTGTTATTTACCCTAATTAAACGTATAGGAGACTTAAATAGTTAATAAAGACGATGGTGTATTCACACCACACTCTATGTACACTGCTCACAAAAATTAAAGGAACACTTTAAAGAAACACATTAGATACATCAGATCTCAATATGAATACGCGTGCTCGTGGGGTGCGTTAGAATATTGGCTTCTCAGCCAGTGAAAAATCATTAGGAAGCCATTATAGACATGTTTTTGAGTGGAAAAGTGAAGATTTCAGGTGATGACTCCTTTAATAAAGACGATGGTGTATTCACACCACACTCTATGTACACTGCTCACAAAAATTAAAGGAACACTTTAAAGAAACACATTAGATACATCGGATCTCAATATGAAGTTGGATATCTATACAAATAACGACAGGGCAATGTCTTAGGAACAAAAGGATGCCAAGTCTTTTATCCCAGAGTGAGGGGTTGGATATCTATACAAATAACGACAGGGCAATGTCTTAGGAACAAAAGGATGCCAAGTCTTTTAATGGAAATAAAAGTTTTCAGCCTACAGAGGGCTCAATTGTGTAGACACCCTAAAATCAGAGTGAAATGAAGATGTGGCAGGCTAGTCCATTATTTCAAAAACTTCATTTCTGCAACTCAAAATGCTTTTCAGTATCTTGTGTGGCCCCCACGAGCTTGTGTGCATGCTTGACAACGTCGGGGCATGCTCCTAATGAGACAACGGATGGTGTCTTGTGGCATTTCCTCCCAGATCTGTGTGAGGGCATCCCTGAGCTCTTGTACAGTCTGAGGAGCAACCTGGCGCCGCCTAATGGACCC
Organism: Aphyosemion australe; assembly: GCA_006937985.1. NCBI lineage: Eukaryota > Metazoa > Chordata > Actinopteri > Cyprinodontiformes > Nothobranchiidae > Aphyosemion > Aphyosemion australe. Next base: position 740,122 of record SSNS01000120.1, read on the forward strand.
AAACATAATGTCCCACAGATGTTCTATTGGGTTTAAGTCAGGGGATCGTGAAGGCCATTCAATTGTTTCAATTCCTTCATCCTCCAGGTACTGCCTGCATACTCTTGCCACATGAGGCCGGGCATTGTCGTGCATTAGGAGAAAACCAGGACCTACTGCATCAGCGTAGGGTCTGACAAAGGGTTCAAGGATTTCATCTGGATACCTTATGGCAGTCAGAGCACCATTTCCTAGGCAGTAGAGGTCTGTGCGTCCCTCCATGGATATGCCTCCCCAGACCATCACTGACCCACCACCAAACCTGTCATGTTGAACGACGTTGCAGGCAGCATAACGTTCTCCTTGTCTTCTCCAGACTCTTTCACGTCTATCACAGGTGCTCAGGGTGAACCTGCTCTCGTCTGTAAAAAGTACAGGGCGCCAGTGGCGGACTTGCCAATTCTGGTGTTCTTGAGCAAATGCCAGTGGAGCTCTACGGTGCTGGGCAGTGAGCACAGGGCCCACTACAGGACGTCGGGCCCTCAGGCCATCTTCATGAAGTCTGTTCCTGATTGTTTGGGTAGAGACATTCACACCAGTGGCCCTCTGGAGGTCATTCTGTAGGGCACGAGCAGTGCTCAGCCTGTTCCGCCTTGCACAAAGGAGCAGGTATCGGTCCTGCTGATGGGTTGTGGACCTTCTACGGCCCTGTCCAGCTCTCCGAGAATAACCGCCAGTCTCCTGAAATCTCCTCCATGTTCTGGAGATTGTGCTGGGAGACACATTAAACCTTCTTGCTGCAGCACGTGTGGATGTGCCATCCTGGAGAAGTTGGACAACCTGTGCAACTTCTGTAGGGTTAAGGAATCGCCTCATGCTGCCAGTAGAGATAATTACTCAAGCCAAAACTAGCACGAGTGGAAAACCAGCCAAAAAAGATCAAGAGGGAGAAACTTGAAATGACCTCCACATGTTAAACCAGTCCTGTTTTGAGGGTTTTGTAATTGTTGCCACTTTAGTGCACCTGTCGTTAAGTCCATGAACACCAATACAGCTGAAAGTGATTAACAATGCCCTCAGCTGCTTAATCAACCAGAAAATTATCAGACAGGTTTAATTGATTTCATGCCAGGCCCAATAAAAAAGTGTTCCTTTAATTTTTGTGAGCAGTGTAGTACTGATTCCGACACATGCAAATTTTTTGAAAGCGACTAGTCTGAACGGTCATGTCGCATTAAATCCACCTCCTACGTCGCTGATCAGCGGAGGTGAGCGTCGTGTCAGGACGTTTCTGATGACAAGCGCTGACAGAGGGATTCAGGGGTCTGTGTGGACATCCTGTCAATTGGAATTAAAAATACAAGAAAGCATGAGAACGGGAGGTGCTCCTAGAGCGAAGCGTCTCTCCGGTCTCCGTCTCCGTGACAGCGAGGCGGGGGTTGTGTCCGTGAGAGCGGGGCGGGGGTTCTCCGTGAATGAACTTTATTTACCACATCAGCTGGTCCACCACTCGCCATGACACTGTGTTCTGCGGTGTTGCTTTAGAAGCTACTGCACGCGCCCAGTAAATGCGCGAATCATGCGCATCAAGGACCTGGGTTTAGACGGGTCCTCGGTACTACCGGTATCTATGAAATCTTGGTACCGTGACGTTTACATTTTTGTAGTACCAGGTTGGTACCAAAGTACCGGTTCTTTTGACAACACTATGCTGTTATTTTATTATGATTTTTATAAAACGATTTTTAATGTTTTATGTTCTATAAACTGGCTGAACTACTAGAGTGCCTATCAGCAATCACTAGCTGGCTAGAAGATAACTTCTTTCAGTTAAACTCTGAAAAGACTGAACGTCTGATCATTGCCCCTGAGAGCATGGCTCCTCTGATTAGTCAACAACTTGGTCATTTAGCTTCTGCTGTCAAGTCAAACATGAGAATTTGAGTGTTTTTGACCAATCAATGTCTCTTGAAGGCCACTCAAAAACACTGGTCAGAAACTGTTTTTATCACTTGAGAAATATCTCTAAACTGTGAAGGTTGGTGTCAAAACATGAGCTTGAAATGGTTCTCCATGCCTTTATCTCCTCCCGTCTGGATTACTGTAACACACTTTTTACATGTTTTAACAAAAAAGCCCTTGACCGCCTTCAGTTGGTCCAGAACTCTGCAGCGAGGCTCCTAACTGGAGCAAACAGAAGAGCTCACATCACTCCTATTCTGATGTCTCTGCACTGGTTACCCATTAACTTTAGAATTCATTTTAGAATCCTGACTAGAACTTTCAGGGCTCTTCATGGCCAAGCTCCTCCTTATGTTACTGAACTGTTAAAGCCTTATGCTCCAACCCGAGCCCTCAGGTCCACAAACCAGAACCTCCTAGAAGTTCCAAAGACCAGATATAAAAGTCGAGGTGATCGCTCTTTCCAGGCTGTTGCACCCCGACTTTGGAATGAACTTCCTTTATCCTTACGTGTTACTGACAGTCTGGACACCTTTAAAAAAAACAGCTGAAGAAGCATGCCATACTCTTGAAGGTTTATTTGGAACAACTGGACTTTTCTTATTTTCGAGAAAAGTCCAGTTGTTCCAAATAAACTTTCAAGATTTCCATGCCCTGCATGACTGAGAATCTCCACAAATGCAATGGTATGGTATGACATGGTAGCTTAAAAAAACTATTTTATGACTTTAATTTGTCTTTTTTTTCATTCATAAAGAAAAATATAATAATTAAAAAACCATTCTTAACCTCCAAACGTCTACTGAATCTTTCTAAAACAAACTCCGACTCATTTTCATTTCTTTAATGTTAAAATTATACAGGAATAAACTAAACTAGCCTCCAATTTAGCTGAAAGAAAAGAAAAATGTCTTTTTTCATTTTCTTATGGGATTAAAAACTACTGAACACAAACCAGAACCTCCTAGAAGTTCCAAAGACCAGATATTTAAGTTGAGGTGATCGCTCTTTCCAGGCTGTTGCACCCCGACTTTGGAATGAACTTCCTTTATCCTTACGTGTTACTGACAGTCTGGACACCTTTAAAAAAACAGCTGAAGAAGCACGCCATACTCTTGAAGGTTTATTTGGAACAACTGGACTTTTCTTATTTTCGAGAAAAGTCCAGTTGTTCCAAATAAACTTTCAAGATTTCCATGCCCTGCATGACTGAGAATCTCCACAAATGCAATGGTATGGCATGGTATGGTAGCTTAAAAAAACAATTTTTATGACTTTAATTTGTCTTTTTTTTTCATTCATAAAGAAAAAAATAATAATTAAAAAACCATTCTTAACCTCCAAACATCTACTGAATCTTTCTAAAACAAACTCCGACTCATTTTCATTTCTTTAATGTTAAAATTATACAGGAATAAACTAAACTAGCCTCCAATTTAGCTGAAAGAAAAGAAAAATGTCTTTTTTCATTTTCTTATGGGATTAAAAACTACTGAACCGGAATCCTGAAATGACACGAGGAACATTTAAACACTTAAGACTGTTTTAAAAAATCTGACTGCCATGTTGCAACAAAGAGGACTTGTACAGAGAGCAACAGTGGCTACAGTAGAATTAGCATGTAGATTGATCTGTTTAGTCTCTTAGCCAGAAATCTCGGTGGAAAAGAGACTCGTCTTGGCCCCGAGTCCAAATTTTAATGCACTCATTCACGAGTTCCTTTTCTTTTAACTCAATTTCTTACTCCTCCTCCTCTTCTTTTCATCAAGGCCCCCCGACACCATCTCTCCCTCTCTTTCTGTCCCCTACCATCTCTTCTTAAGCCTTTCAGGGACCCCGGCCAGCTAGCGTGGGGACCCTCATCATGCTCGTGTAGGTGCACGCACAAAAGCCATGAAAGAATAAGTGAGACGGGGAGAAGGGAAGAAAGAGGTGAAGGGAAAGCAAGCTAACACGCAAGAAAGAAATTGCAATTCTTTCTTTTCTTGCTTTGAGAACATAAGAAGGAAGGAGAAAGAAGGAAAGAAAGAGCCAGTATGAGGGGATTAGCAGACCCTAGGCATGTCGCAGAAACCCCTCGCATTTCTGGTTTCTTTGTTTGGAGCTGACCAGAGCTTGTTGACAAAGCACTGCGTGTTTGGGAAGGGGGATAGTAGGGGTCAACTTTATAGGGGGGTTGGCACAGGATGTGTGTGTGTGTGTGTGTGTGTGTGTGTGTGTGTGTGTGTGTGTGTGTGTGTGTGTGTGTGTAAAAGGGAGGGAGGATGTGGGGGTCATGACAAGGAGGAGCCCTGGTGTTAGTAATTAGTGGTGTTTCAGCTCTGGATCTTCTTTGGTGGTCTCTCCTCTCTAATGTTACAAAACTCTGAATCTTGTAATCTCCCATCACCAACTACCACCACCACCTCCTGGGTAGTCACTTAACCCACACACACACACACACACACAGATTACTCCGTCTCTCTCCCTCTCTCTCTGGATTAACCACCTGAATAAAATAGTCCAACACAAAACTGCGTGTGTATGAGGAACGTGGAGCCAAGTGTGTGTGCGTCACCGCCTGGGCAAGACCCACCTGTGTTCTCCACTGGGCTTCCAAAGCTGCCGAAACAAACACACACACACTCAAGTTTTCTATCTCACACACACACACGAACATTCACATCCACAAAAGACCGTCTGTGTCTCTGTCCAAGAATTTTATGGCGATGGTTTGGCTGAATGTGAGCACGCACGGTCGGCTGGCGCTGCCAGCTCAGGTGGGACCGCAGCACAAGATCGTCAACAAAATCTTAACACACACAAGCACTCACACCTCAGGCCGCTGTTATTATTACCTGACGCGTATGCTAATGACGTGTCATTAGGTTCGGTTGATTAGATTGGGGTTGGGGGGGATCGGAGCTCAGGAAGCAGCCAGCTGTAGACGGAAGGCTGTGGTTGGAGGTAGTCGTGTGTGCTGACGTGTTTGTGCATTCGTGGGCCCAGAGAACATGCAGCTTAGTTGAAAAATAATATTTAAACATTGACGGGTCACTGACTTAACCTTTGCAGTTGCTGGATTTAACATCACATCTGCTGTGTGGCTTCTTATATATATGCTAATCTGTTAATGTTAGCTCTGTACCTCTAAGTTCAGAAAATGTGTGTCCAGTAGACGGTTGAATCTATAAATCCCACTAAAAAACGCCATCCAGTTTATAGAATTTGTACTTTTCATTTGCAGGTGTAACATCCAGGGCAGCGTGATCTGCAGCAACGCAGTCATTGGCAGAGGAGCAGACCTCAAATACTGTTTGGTGGGAAGTGGACAACGAATCGAACCAGAAGGTGAGAATCGCCAGAATAAGCGAGCATAAATAAAACTGGGTTCTGAATTTTCTGTTGTCGATTTTTTCAGTATAAAGTATCCCTGTCGTTATGTCTGTAATATGAAATCTGCTCTTTTTTCTGCAATCTTGACTAAATCAGAGTCTGATGAGGCATCAGTGCTGCACACACAGATGTTATGAATAATGATTGGTGATATGCTATCAAAAAACATTTTAAATCTAATATTTAAACAGCATTTTCAGTTGGCATGGACTCAGGTGAGGTGTTAATTAGTGTGTGTGGTGTCCAGCAATTTCTTTATTCTCCAATCTGATTTGTCCAAATATCTTTCTTTTTGAAAATTTCATTAATCTTTTTGTCCCCAAAGCCAGCCCTGTGTGTGTGTGTGTGTGTGTGTGTGTGTGTGTGTGTGTGTGTGTGTGTGTGTGTGTGTGTGTGTGTGTGTGTGTGTGTGTGTGTGTGTGTGCGTTACACTGGTGGTGGAGAGGTTAGAGAGCAGGGCCAGAACAGGACCACCCGGAATTCAACAGCAGCCTGCAGCCACAAACACACACAAACGCACACACACACACACACACACACACAAATCCTGAAACATGTAAGAAAAAGCGAGCAGGCTTGGCTACCAGACTGAGCGTCCTAATTGAGTGAACAACAGGGAGCTCGGGGCAACGACGGCCTGAATCGGAGCTAAAGGCGTTTTAAAACGAAACCGTTGAAACCACTTTGGAGCCAGCAGCGTGTCATTGCTCTGGAATAAAGCTCATCTCACATTAGCATTTTTTTATTGCAAAGTTAAATTACACTATTGAACTCTAGCTACGAGGTTGCATGATTATTTTACTGTCGCCAAAGCTCAGTCGCACAAGTCTTCAGCCTCTCTGATAAAATGTAGGTTTTCTTCGTGTTATAACAACTCATGCACTGTTTTTTAATACCATTTTTTTTCTTTTTACCTTATTTTTAGTTTCCTGAACCCTTATAGTCTGTTAAATATATATAATTTACAAGATAAATTATCTTAAAATTAAAATTTATTAAAAAAACTAAAATTCTGTGAGCTTGTTTGCATAAAAGTCAAACTAGGGTGCTGAAAAAAAAAGCATTATCCTGTTCATTCTGACGTTTTTAGAGTTACGGAAATAAAAGATCACACCGAATGTAAAGCTTCCCCATTTTTATTTAGCATTAAAATCTTTGAATAGACACAATATCGGTTCTTGTTTCCAATCTAGCTGGCTGACTCTATGCTGCTAAAGACATTAGCCACCCACCCCACCGCTGAAGCTGTTAGCAGCCAAAGACCACCCTGACAGCTTTCAGCAAACAGAAACACACGCTGCATTCGTATTGGTCCATCGGGTGTTGATATGTAAAAGATGAGCCTCCTTCCTGCCTACTTTGATGTGCGTTGGTGCCGTAGTCGGAAGGAGATTTCTGTCCTTTCATGTTCACGCTCACTTATTATGATGCAATTACTTCACATTAAAATCACACCTGTACGTTTTTGATTAAACAGCCCCAGTAACGGAAACGCACACCCTGTTGGTAGAACTGCTAACAGTATTGGTTTCTGACAGGTCATCAAGCTTAAACTGAGTACATTTTCCTTCTTTTCTTCCCTCTCCTGCTGTCCCATGCTCCATTTGTCCTCCTTTCACACAACAGTGGCTAAGTTCCTTCTGAGCAGGAGATTCCTTCACACTAAAACCTGTCTGTGTGGATGGAACATTGCTCTCTGCCACCGTTTACTTTGGATCGGTACTTGGTGATGGAGGGATCCAGGGAGGACTTGTGGTTGTGCTCCTTGCGCTAGGCTAGCTTATGGGTGAAAATGAAACGCTGATCTGAGAGCTGGAGCAGAAACATGTTTTGTATGGATCAGAGTAACAGTTCCAGCTAAATTAGCATCATTTAGACCCCGGATCTTAATTCCACCATTTCTGATTGGATGAATTGTCGGTAACACAACATCTGGGTCCAAATATGTAAATGTTAATGAGGCAGCTGCACTCGAGGGCTGCAAGACTGGTCACAGTCCACTTTTACTTACCAGAGGCACTTTTGAGAACTCTAACACGTGACAACAAAACCCAGGATGTAAATAATCCACGTCTTTTAACAGTTGTGCCTGATTTTGTTCTGTTTTTGAAGTCTAAAGATGCTACTTTTGGTGTAAAAACTCTTCAAAGTTGACATTTGGAAAGCATCATTAGCCAAAAGGGTGAAGCAAAACTCATTTTTGTAATAAATTTCATAAATCATGATTGGAGGAGAAAGGCAAAGCACCACCAACCTCTTCCTGCTTAATTATGCAGATGTGGTTGCTTCCTTAGAGAGGAAGACACATCTGGTGAGCCCTGTGCAGAGTTTTTTTAAGCACTTCATATTTCTGAACAAAATATGTATAATTCATTATTTTTTACGTTATATACAATAAGCCTACCCTCATCTATGGTCACGAGCTATAGTGGCCGAAAGAATAAGATCATGGATACAAGCGGCTGAAATGAGTTTTCTCTGCAGGGTGTCTGGGCTCTCCCTTAGAGATAGGGTGAGAAGCTCGGTCATCCAGGAGGGGCTCAGAGTAGATCCGCTGCTCCTCCACATCGAGAGGAGCCAGTTGAGGTGGCTCGGGCATCTGGTTAGGATGCCTCCTGGACGCCTCCCTGGTGAGGTTTTCCGGGCACGTCCAACCGGGAGGAGATCCAAAGGAAGACCCAGGACGCGCTGGAGGGACTATGTCTCTCGCCTGGCCAGGGAACGCCTTGGGATTCCTCTGGAGGAGCTGGCCCAAGTGGCTGAGGAGAGGGGTGTCTTGGCCCCTTTGCTTAGGCTGCTGCCCCGCGACCTGACTCCAGATAAGCGGATGAAAATGGATGGATGGATACAAATATCATGCAAAATCTTCTGTAACAGTTTGGTCAAAAGTGTTTTAAATATGCCTTAGATGTTTTTAAATGATCCTTTTTGTATTTGTAACTTTGTTGCCCTATAGTAAGGGTCCCATTGCAGGTTGTGCCAGTCTCGTGTCTGGAACGTCAGGTTACCTTTGTCGTCGTTTAGCACATTTTGACTCGAGGAAAATACATTAAAAAGGGAATAAACAACAGGTTCACCTTCAATCACAGAGGGTCACATGTTTAGAAATGTTGTTTCTGTTGGTTTGGGAAATCATTTTATCAACCTTTAACATTTTACCTGCGTTTTCTGGGTAAATCCTCATTGTTAACGGAGAACTTTGCTAGAGATGAAGTGAGAAGTTCATCATTTATTCCATCTGTAAACGTTCGTGTGTTTTCAGCTGAGCGGACAAACGAGGTCATCGTTGGAACGGACCAGCTGATGGAGATCTAGCATGGGGGGGTGACATTACATCACCTCGCTAACAGACCTGAGAACAGCAAAACCAAGAGAACAACGCATTTCTCGGCTGACCTTTTTTTTTCACAGTGAAAATAAAAAGAAATTTGCTTAATCTCAAAACTTTTGTGATGTTTTTTTAAATCTATTATTTAATTTTGCTTCTACCTAATAAATAATGAATAAACTTCATTCTGAGTGAGGTTACCGGGCAGATCTTAGCTATGATCAGATCATGTTTGTCTTTAGTACTCGATTACAGTGTTCCAGGGGGGAGGAGCTTGAGCTCACACACTTCTGAATGTGTGGAGGTGTTTACACATGCACGCTGTGCAGCTGTGAGGACCAGAGATGGGAAGAGAAAGCAGTGGGAGGGGTTTCCACAATGGCGTGCGTGTGTGTGTTTGGGGAGGGGGTGAAGTTTATTTGTACACAAAAATGGTGTATGTGTAGGGCCTGGACCACCCAGCTCGATCCTGTATCAGTTAACACCGACACCCCGCCCTGACAAACACAGCGGAGGAGGAAACTGACTCACGTCTGATGCTTTTCTCTCTCTTTCTCCTCGTCTTCCACTTTCTGCCCCCTTTGCTGTCACAAGATTTACGGCAATCCGCTGGTGGAGTTTTTCTTAAATTACAGGTCTGAACTTTCTGAGTCATGTAGAAAGCAGATGAGGATGGGGATGTCTGAATTGTGTGCATGTGGGTGACTTTTTTTTTCCTGTTGTGTCTGTGGCCCCTGTGGCCTGATTATTAGATACATGTGTTTGGGAAGAATCTTAATGTATTTTTTTCTTCGCTCATCTTTTAATTTCTACCTACTTTATGTAAAAGTTTATTGTTTTGTTCCTTTATTTGTTAAAAGGGAACCACCGTTCATTATTACTACCAGGTTTGAATAAAATAGAAGGCGTGATCTTGTGTTTTCACCATCAGTTATTGGGATTTACACACTAATTTAAAAGGTACTTTATTGACCACACACAGGAAAAATCTGTTGTGCAAAATTACGCTGAAGATGTCTATTTTGATCAATTAAGAGTTATTAGAGTCTCTTTAAGTTTGAATACATTAACCTTCCTAACTTGGTGTCACTTCCTGTTGCTGTTTGCCAAATGTGATGGTGCTAAACTAACTAAACAAAGACCTGAGCTGTAAACTCATCAGCTCACCACTTAGGTTCCCTCCGTCTGTTCTCGTTAACTCAGCTGTGTTGATCTTTTTAGGAAGATTTTACCCTGACCCCATGTTTTAACCACGTGGTGATGTCTCGCAGCCGTTTGTGTTTAGGCAGAAGTTTGTATATTTGTACAAAGACCACAGAATCCCCTGAAGCACAAGCCCACCTGTGTCTGAATCCCTGCAGCAGATCCAGCTCACACGTGCGTGCACACTCACCTGTACACATGATCTGTCTAACGCACCGTCGAATAAACACATGAACAACTTCCTGTGTGCACAGACGACAAGCGTGTTAGAAGAGGAGCCGAGATGAAAAGTCAAGCTTTCTGATGTTTTTTTTTTTTTTTTGTGAAAATTTAAAAAAGAGTAAATGATGCATCCCACGTGAAGAAATGAGCTGCAAAATCAAACATTTCCATGAACAAATTTCTCTTTGGAACATTTACAGTTGTGTGTTTGGTGTTGGCAGCCGTAGCATAAACGTATGATTTAATTTGCCCTGAGAGCGTTTCCTCGTCTGTGTGCTGAGTGCTTGAGCCTGATTGTTGCGTGTGAAACGTGCACGTTATTTTGTACGCATGCATTTGCACAATGAATCATGAAGAAAGCAGACTGGTTTTTGGGAAAAGACTTACAGCAGTGGTTCCCAAACTGGGGTCCCCATAAGATTTCAGGGGGTCCTCACAATTTTGTCTGTAATGAAGTTTTGAGGTTAGCAAGATTTTAGTTTGTAAAAATTACATTTATAAAAATCCAATAACACCTTACAGTATAATCAAAACTCCATATAAAAGTTATAATTCTGTGTGTCAGTATAAAGTTTGTAAATGCAGAGGGTTCCTGACCCTTGAGATCAGGGGTGCTCAATCCTGGTCCTGGAGGGCTACCATCCAGCATGTTTTTGTTGTTCCTCTGCCCCAACACACTTGATTCAGTTCACCAAGCTCTGCAGAAGCCTCACCTGCTGATTAAAATCAGCTGTGTTGAAGCAGGGAAACAGCTAAAACATGCTGGATCTGAGCCCTCCAGGACCAGGATTGAGCACCCCTGCTTTAGATGGTCTCTCAGTCTAAGCTGAATTACTGAAATAAATGGACTTTTGCACTGTATTCTCATTTTTTTGAGTTTCACCTGCATGTGCCGTTATTTTGACACCAAATTGGCACCATCTGCTTTTTAACTTGTGCCTTAAAACCACATTAAAATACAGCAGTTCATTTAATTAGGTAAAAATCACATTTTCTACACACAAGAAGTCATCAAATACTTTAAGAACTGTCTTTTTCTCTGGCCACCTGAAGATAATTTAATTAATTTAGAAATGTGTTTGTATCCCAAATAATTTGACAAATTGAACGTTTTATATATATATATATATATATATATATATATATATATATATATATATATATATATATATATATATATATATATATATATAAACAGATGTTTCAACTATTTAGTAGAAGTTTCTTTTTTATATGAACTCTTTTGCTGTAATGAAAAGAGTCCAAAACAGAGTGAAGATTTTCAGAGAACATAAAAATGTGTTGGAGTTAAACTCCATAATCTAGTTCTGCTTTTTGAGCTGAGACAAAGAAAAATGAGAGCTAAATAAGAGCCGTCTTTCTTCTGCTTTACTTCTTTTTATGTAGAAAATGCAAACAACATTTTCAAATTGTAATATTTTTAACCCTAACCCTAAATTTCAGTTAAAACGTTCAAACCCTATGAACTGTGGAGAAGTGTGACATCAACTCCAACATGTGCCGCTTCAAAAAAGAAGTTTAGCTTTTAAAAATAAATAAATAGAAAAACTGTTGAGCATCTTTAAGTTCTGAGAAGTCTCCTGCCAGTAAGTAAAGTTCTGCTGCTGTCATTTCTCCTAAGCGTGGAAATGTGAAATAAAAAAAAACCATAGCGTGAGATGGTTCAGCTGGACGGATGAAAGAGACAAATGTGCTCTAGACAGACACATGCACACAGAGGTATAGGGTGGGGTCTGAGCTCTGGGTGGGGGGTTGCCTGAGTAGATGGGTGGCTTCATTGCTTGAGGGCTGATTGTGGGTGAGCAGGAGACACACACTCACACACACAGAACGAGAAGGCCACCCAAGTGGTCGTCAGTCAGAAACCTGCGTGTGTTTGCCGCTGACCTCTACACATTAGCACAACACTTCCTCAATTTGTCTTCTGTGTTCTTCAACCACAAATGAATTTCCTCCCTCCCGCTTTTTTCTTTTTTCCACACGCCACCTTCCAAGATGCTAGCACCCCCCCCCCATTCATCCATGGGGACGATCAAACCCACACAAACATGTACACACCAAACCCTGCCCGTCTCTGACATCAATATCTGAAAACGCACAAGAACTCTTTTCACCAGCTTCAAAAAAACACAGATCTCACATGTGAGACGGGAAATATCTTAGAGACGTTTACTAAATGTTGCTGTGTGACTGCAGACCCCCAGCCAGCAGCACCAGGCTAATTAACTAAACGTTGAGTCACTGCTCGACAGGGATCAAGTCTTCTGAAGTTAAAGTGCTCAACCGCCTTCACTCATTTCTTTCCTTTTAGGTGGAACTGCAAACAAATCCTTCAACATGATCATTTTCTGTCATTTCAACCACTTTGTTCTGTTGTTTCTTTTTATCTCAAATATAACTAAGGTTTCCACCTAAATCTAGATATAATATCTTTAAAAACTGACTCGGATCGTTAGGATCCAGGGTTTTTTCCCATCACTTGCAAATTACAAAGGCACCGAATCTTTTTGAAGCATTTCAGCTGTATTTGCTCTCAGACACACATATGCACATTGTTGCTTGTGAGGTCCTGCGGTTTTCTTTTAAACCCACAGGTCTAAGTTTGCATTGCCACCTGCTAGTCACATCTGACAATACCTCTGTTACAACCGCACACACAAAGACTTAAAGAAAAGTGTGTTTCTGTCTCTTTCTGTGTTCTGTGTGTTTTGCCCCAGAAAGGCAACCATTCATTACGATGACAAAGGGGTAAAGAAATGCATTATCATAATTAATCTTGTGTGAGACTGTGGGTGGCAGCTTCAACTTTACTCTGACTCTGGCGGAGGTTCGCTACAGAAAGACTTTCTTTTTTTTTTCCACGAAGAAACTTCTTGCCTTTTAAATGATGTCTGGGAAAATGTGTAAAGGTAGAAACATCATGTTGGATTTAGGTTTTTGCTTCAAATATTTAACAAAAAATATCATAAGTAATTTTGTTTTTCCAACAAGATTAGGCTTTTGCTATTATGAGTTTGCTCATCTGATCAAAGCTTGAAGAAAAATGTCTAATTTTTCATGAATATGTGTGTTGTGCTGTATTATTGCTATATTATTGCTGTATTATTGCTATATTATTGCTGTATTATTGCTGTATTATTGCTGTATTATTGCTGTATTATTTCTATATTATTGCTGTATTATTGCTATATTATTGCTGTATTATTGCTTTATTATTGCTGTATTATTGCTGTATTATTTCTATATTATTGCTGTATTATTGCTATATTATTGCTGTATTATTGCTATATTATTGCTGTATTATTGCTATATTGCTTTATTATTGCTGTATTATTGCTGTATTATTGCTATATTATTGCTTTATTATTGCTTTATTATTGCTGTATTATTGCTATATTATTGCTGTATTATTGCTATATTATTGCTTTATTATTGCTGTATTGCTATATTATTGCTATTGCTATATTATTGCTTTATCATTGCTGTATTATTGCTGTATTATTGCTATATTATTGCTGTATAATTGCTGTATTATTGCTGTATTATTGCTGTATTATTGCTATATTATTGCTGTATAATTGCTGTATTATTGCTGTATTATTGCTATATTATTGCTGTATAATTGCTGTATTATTGCTATATTATTGCTGTATAATTGCTGTATAATTGCTGTATTATTGCTGTATTATTGCTGTATAATTGCTGTATTATTGCTGTATTATTGCTATATTATTGCATTGCTCTTTGATACTATAAAGTCAAATTCTTAGAATTAGTTTCCCGGCACAGAAACAAAAACTAAATCAGAACATAAAGGAATTTTCTAGAGCCAACTGGTGAAACAATTTCTGGTTTGTTACATTTTCCAAACAAACTGAGTGTCCTGAGGAGTTGTCATGTTTTCTCAATAATCTGGTGTACCATAATATTGATGTTTTTTGTGTCTTTTTCTATGATGTACGCCTGTAACTGTAATATGGAGTTTTGTTATGTATGAAAAGTTCATTATTCCATCTTCAGCTGTCATTCTGGGTTTCAGGGTTTGACCATTTAATGTCTTACTGGTTGTATATAGCAGTGTTCCCCAACCCTGTTCCTCAGGGCCCACTGTCCTGCATGTTTTCCATGTCTCTGCTTCAGCACACCTGATCTGCATTGCCTCCTCAGGAGGACTTCAAGTGCTGCAGATGCCTGTTAATCACTCATTCATTTGAGTCAGGTGTGTGAGAGCAGGGAAACACTATTGTTTGAAAGGGCAACATGGAAAACATGCAGGACAGTGGGCCCTGAGGACCAGGGTTGGGGAACACTGGTATATAGCTTTATGAACAGCTTCAGTTTGTAGAAACAAAGATTAGTTCAGTCACATGATCTAGTCTGAGTTTTTCCTGCAACCTTATTGCAACTCTAGCCTCAAAACATGCAGTCGTTCGTGCAAATACAAAGCATTAAAGCTACAATGGCAAATCTGCAAAACAAGCTAGCTTAATTTGAGTTTTTGGAGTTTCAAGGAATTATCAGCTGTAAAATTACTCTGGAGTTTTATTATTTTATTAGAATCTTTTTCAGACATTCTTCAAAATTATTTAATGGAGAAATCTGATCATTCTTAAAATTTGGTCATGTTGTTTAACCCTGAACATTCCTCCATCCTAGTTATAAAAACGTTCTACATAGATTCTGAGACTATATAAATGTTTTAATTCCAGGGCATTACCATATTTATTTCATACAGTCGTTACTTCTCAGTGGATCTTAGTTGTTATTATAGTTTTGTGCTGGTTGTATGCATTTCCTTGTAAAATCTCCACCTTTCTTTGTTTTTAATGAGAAGAAATGCCATCATGAGCAGCCTCCTCATCACTGTGTTAAAATATAAACACAATCTGAGCCTGAACAATCAGAAATGTGGCTGCTGTGAGATGTCTGAGTGCCAGAGTGGTTCTGTAACTCTGCAGAACTCTGGACAGGCAGCGTTTCGTGCACAAATGAACGGTTGGATGGGTGAAGCCACTGGGGAGAGCGTAAACGAAGGAACTGAGATAGAGGTGATAAATGTGTTGAGAATAATATAAAGTAAGAAGAAAAGAAGATGAAATGGGAGGTGGTGAACAGAGGAAGTTAGAGAAAACATGTGGGACAAAAGATGTGGAGAAGTGGAGAAGAGATGAAGGGTTTGTGTTTGGAGGCTGGGGAGGTGTGATGGCAGATATCTGCACAGTGCATGGTCATCTCCCATGGTTTATTTATCCAAGGCCTCCGGACCAGGCCTCGGACCTCCCTGAGTTTGTTAGGCTTGAAGGGGCCCCTTACCACACAGCCCAATTCCTCACATTCCACTTTAGCTCCCATTTCCAGCTGCTTCTTTCCCTCTCCCACTCAACCGGACCCAGCCCAGTTCGAGTAAACCGGTTCCAGCAAAGCGGAGACGCAGGCTCGTCTGTGGCTGGATGAGTAAAAATGCATAAACATGTCAGTGAGGTGGAAGATGAGGAGTTAGCAAAATCGTGTCATCATTCAGTTTCTGTTTTTTGCATCAAAGACCACAAAACTCCATTATTGCTACAATTGCTAGAGGCAAACATGATCTTACAATTTAGTGTATATCGGACAGTCTTGCGTAGTTCTTTGTTCCTAATGATAAAACAGTTTAATGAGAAACTATTTTTTACTTATTTTTGAAAATGATTGGTCACTCGTAATTTAACATGCAGGCTGAACATGAAAATAGTCTTCTACCCCTATTTCCCGAATTAGCTTCTGATAAGAAATAGACAGAAAAACGAAAGGCTGTTGTTGGTTTAGCATCCAGGAAACAGCAGAGAACGTCTCAACTAATAGAAGCTAACCGTTAGCATTAGCAACTCCACCACACGGCAGAACTCCTCCAGGCTTGTGTTATTTGTGGAGGTAAAACATCAACGTTGCAAAGCAAACAGAGTCAGTGGAAGAGTTGTGTTGCTGTTAGCCAATCAGAGGTGAGCTGTCCAAATATCAGGAAATAAGACTCTAAATCCGTCTGAAGGTACTTTCTCCTTTGGCTGACTTCTACATCCTCAAACAGGCGCACTGGAGCTTTTTTTCCCCAGAGAACGACTTATAAGACGTTCATTCCTACTAGAGACCACTGCAAATATATTAAAAATATGAGTAAAGTTGACCTTTGATTTTTTTATTGCAATTAAAACGGAAAACACTAAAACAGCAAATTAAAATCTGTTTCCACCCTCACAAATATTATTGACAATGATTTTATTTAAAAACAAAACAAGTTGGAATAAACAGAATGAAAAAACAAGACGATGATGCTTGTGTTGCACACTGACTTCTGTTTATATGCTTGCCAAACTTATGAAGACATTCAATTAAACTACACATTACTTTTGTTGAGCTTGAGTCTGAATTATTTACTTTTTAAAGAGCTCTGAAATTTCTTTTGAGGCCAATTTCAAATGTTTGTCTTTATGCCTCTTTCGTGCATAGATCTTGTTAAAAGTAAATGTGGTTTTCTTATTATTGTCGTACATTATGCTCTGATTATTTCATAAAAGTGTGTATTATCTCACAACTAGCTTTGCTATTTCTATCACACACACACACACACACACACAGGTGACCTGTTGGTCGAGACAGAAGGGAGCACATCCTGAGCACCTGTTCTGGTTCCTCTTGTTAAAAGAGTTTTTCTTCCTGCTGTTTCCCATCATAGCTCAGGATGGAGCATAGTGCTGAAGACCAGATTCTTTGAATTTTGAATTTTCTTGTTTTCTTTAAATAGGAAAACATGTTTAAGAAAATATAAGTCAAACATTATGCAGAGTGCCTTATATCCCTTTGTGTTAAAAGGGACATATTATTACATTTTTCCTAAGTTATAACAGTTCTGTGGTTGATACCAAATATGTTCATGAAGGTCTTTGCACTAAATACCTCTCACATAAAGCTATTTCAGCAGTTTCATTCTTGACAGAATGAGCCGTTTCAGGGCTCTGTCACTTTAAGAAATCAAGCTGGAGTTGGCCACACCCACCCATTCCTCAACCAGGCTACTATAAGCTGAGAAGCTCTAATATCCAAGAGGGGCTCAGAGTAGAGCTGCTTCTCCAGCAAAAGCTGCTCTCCTACAAGTGAAAGAGGGTTATATGGTCATTTCCCTGTTTGTGACATCACAAACGGGGACGTTTTAAAACAGATTGTTTTAGGCAAACTCATTTCTAAAACCAAACACTAGTAAATAGGTGGATGGGTATTTTTCCACATCTGGAGTGTTTATAGAAGCAGTGGAGACCTACATGACTGCACAAAACGACACAAGAGGGGAGTTTTGTATAATGTGTCCCCTTCAATAAATCATGAAAGGTGCAATATATAAGAATGAAGTAAGAATGACATCCTGTGGTCAAATATGGGTACTGCAGTCCATTTTTCTAAACAAAAAGTGACTTTCTCACTCCCGTTCTGTGAGCTTCATGGCTGTTGCCAGTTATGGATCAGCTCCAGAAGATTCTAGATGACAAGCAAAGACAAGTCATACACAGTAAGTTAGATAAATACATGGTCATAGCTGGTGTTAGCACTCATGGGTGTTTAGGAAGTAAAATGCCACAGTTGACTCATTATTCACTTCATGCATACGTTTGATTGTAATAAAGAGTTGTTGGTAAATGAAAAAGTAACTTTAGATTATTTAAAGCTCTACTTGCTTATATTTCACCGTTAGCATTGTTAGCTCAACATTAGCCTCTAACCTTCTTCACCTAATATTAGAGTAAAAAAAAAGAATGCCATGACTTCTTAAGCTGTGGCAGCATGGCGATGCGGGACTTTTGCGACATCCATGCCGCCGCAAATCTGACAACCCCCCAGCTGGCTGAGAAATAAATCTGTTTCAATGTAACCTTCCTTCCAACACGATTGAGACGTTAGCCTGTTTTCTGATCATTTCATTGAAAGATTCTGACATATTGTTCCATAATGTGTTATCTTCATTAAAATTAGATCATAAACTTTTTATTGCTTGTATTAGGTTGCAAAAGAAGAATAGATTGATGGATTATACATTTCTCAGTGGACAACATGAAGCACAAAATCCAGTAACACTGTGATATTAAAGTTCACATTTGCAGTGGTCTCTAGTACGAATGAGTTGTGCTCTGTGGTGAAAGGACTCTGGTGCTTCTGTTTCAGGAAGAAGTTAGCCGGAGGAGAAAAACAGCAGGATATTTCCTGATATTCGGCCAGCTCGCCTCTGATTGGCTAACAGCAGATTGACTCGACCACTGACTCTGTTTGCTTTGCAAGGTTGATGTTTTATCTCTACAAATAACACAAGCCTGGAGGAGTTCGCCCGTGGTGTGGAGTTGCTAATGCTAACAGTTAGCTTCTACAAGCCGTGACGTGCTCTCTCCTGGACGCTAAACCAACCACAGCCGTCCCCGTCACGAGCAAGGATGGGTGAGTCCATGAATGCTAATTTTCAGCATGACGTAAATCCAACCGGTATCTCTAATCCGAGCATTTTCCCATTCATTTTCTATCGGCGGCTAATGCAGGAAATAGGGGTAGAACACTGCATGTTAAACTCACGATCATATTTGAAAAATAACAAGTAAAAACGTCTTTTGCGCGTTCATTCTGTCTTTCTAATTATTATCACTTTTTCTTTCTTTTACACACTCAGGAGTTGTTTTTACCTTCTTTTTTCTGCTGACGTTTCGATCGCAACTGCGATCATCCTCAGAGCTACGTCGCGGTTGGCGACGTCACTTCCTTCTCCGTAGCTCTGAGGACGATCGCAGCGGTCGAAACGTCAGCAGAAAAAAGAAGGTGAAAACAACTCCTGCTTGTGTAAAAGAAAGAAAAAGTGATAAAACGGTTTCTCAGTGAACTTGCTCAAACTCTGTTATCATGGAAGTATCTTGTCAACAGTGATGATGGACGTAACAGCTCAGCAGCAAACTGCGACAACCCACACCTCTTCTATTGTCACCAACCCAACGAGCACTTACATTTCTTTGGGTCAGATTGTTTTACGGTCACCCCAAGGGCCTTGGATTAGCACCAGCCACCTGACAAATGTTCCACAAGCAGCACAGGTTGGTGTAATCTGGTCAAGTGTTTTTCTTCACCCCCCATACAGCCATGAGTGGCACCAACAGGGGCTCAAACCACCAAGACGCCAAATTAGCTCTTAATTTCTTATTATTCAAGATTTCTGCTCATTTCATTTTCTTCTCTTCTTGCTTTGAGGTGAAATGCTTTCTGAACCCATGAACTCATTCATGACAGAACATGGAAACTTTCCAAAAGAGATAAGGCTGTCACACTGGAGCAGGCAGCACTCAGGTGTTGACCAAAAAACAACTAGAGTTTTTCTACAGTCCACCCCACAAATTCCAGGCTGTAAGAGAACCCATCATCCTACTTTTAGAAGCTTTTGGCCTCAAGAGGTGAAGCTACAGCTGTTCTTCCCACAGCTGTCTGTTGCAAGCTGCTCTCACAGCAAACGCTCACACATCTGAATGTAAAAATGTCTGTCACAGATGTGAGCAGAAAGCCTTTTCAAACACGAGATGGCTCCGAGTGATATGCAGGGTGTTGAAAGATCTGCAAAACCCACACTGAAAGAAAAGAGAGAGAGAGAGGAGGAATCACATGTTTACATTCCAGTCTAAAAAAGCTGAATTAACTTCGCTTCTCCCTCTGATTGGCTGATGAAACTGAAAAGCTGAAAATTGTTTGCATCAATAGATGGCATGCGTCTCTGCAAACTGGTGCTCGGGCTGGAGCGGCGCGCACGGGGAAATGCGCGTGCGTGTGAGCGTGCAGAGTTTATTGAAAGAGTTCCTCTGCCTCCCCTCCCCTCCCCTCTCCTGTCCTCCTCCTCCCCCTCCTCCTCCCCTCCCCTCCCCTCCCCTCCAGCCCAGGCAGCAGCAGCCTGGGTGGTCCCCCTCTCTCTCCACTTTGGTGAGCTGTTGCTTAGCAGCTAATAATAGGCGATGTTTGCAAAGTAATTTGCCTCTTCCTTGGCCAATGGGAGCCGGAGCACTTTTCCATCAAACCTCCCTTTTCAGGATTTGCCGAGAGGCGAACTTCTCCAAATGTTACCGCTACGGGATCGAAGTTAGACTTGACACGGACGGCTCCAGACACACACACACACACGCACACACTCACTCTCACACACATATACCCAGAGAGGACGAGAGGGGCTACTACAGACTACTCCAGCTCCGCTCTGAGCCTCACCAACTCTCGGGACGAATGAAGACTGAAGGATCTTTACGGATTTCGGCGCATAATGTTGGGATGGAGTTTCGAGACTTGTTTGGCTCCACGGAAGAGTAGAAAAGCGAGTTTGTCGCCGGCGGTGCTGGATGCGCAACACGTCTATGTTGGATTACTATTGTCGCCTTTTCTGAACTCGCATCGACTCTGTGCCGCATCGCTCCGTGCGCCCCCCGATCAGCCTCCGAGTGTGGACTATGGCCTCGGATCACGGGGTCCCAGGGGCCACCGGCGTCTTTGGAGATTTACCCCCGAGTTATACGCGCTCCCAGCCGCCTGTGAACCCAGATCTTCTCCGGAGACCCAGCTACTGCCACGCTGCTTTCGCACTTAAACAGATCTCAAAGGTGATACTTTACGCACAGTTTAAAGCGGACTGACCAAGATGGGCAGTTGTCATTCAAGTCTTCTGACACAGATTTGATCCTACTTGTGCGTTTTCTGGTTGTGGTTTTAGAGCGCGTGCGGGACCTGGAGTCCCTGAGAATCAGGATTAGAGCTGTCAAGTTATGAATTACCTCCCTGTTCGTTTTGGTGTTTGTTTGAATGGATCTGAACTTCTCATTCATTTCTGTTTGTTGACGGGAGAGAGCGGAGGGGCTTGTTCCCTGAGATCCGAGCCGGCGGAGAGCGCACTGGCTCGGGGTCTGTTTGGAAATGTGGTGGGTCCTGTAAAGGAATTCACTGATTGAGTTTGATCTGACAAAGCATCTTTGGACCGCCCGGATGCTTGGACGTGTTTCAGCACTGCTGAGAGAAACCACAACAGCAGAGCAATGTCCTCTGCAGCAGTGACATTTAGAGCACAATCAGGGGTTTAGACTGTTAAAGCTGCTAAAAATACAAGAAAATGAGTGTTAAAAGCAATTTGCATGATGTTTTTTTGCAAATCAGAGTTGCATCATTAACATGGTTGCACATTTAAATCCCATTCTAGCAAAAAAAGATGAATTTAAGGAGTTCTTATTAGATAATCTAGATTTATCTTTCTGATGTTTTATTCCAAGAGCTGAATTATCTTTATGAACATCATAAGCAGAAATTGCAATCATAACTGGGTCATTTATCTCCCAAATGTGAGGTGTCATTTGTGACTCTAAAAGGAGACAAAGCAGAGGTTTTAAATGAACTTTTACATGCATGTCTTGTAAAACACTTTAGATATAAGGTGTCTGTTTTCATATTAGAGATGCATTCATTAACCTGGTGTATTTACTACATGTGCAGTAACTCTACAATGATGTGCTTTTCTCGCCCTCCCTCCTGCTTTAACTCTAGGGAAAGGCAGTAGGTCAGAAAGCTCCTCTGTGGATCCGGGCGAGGTTCCAGGCCTTCCTGTTCTCTCTGGGCTGCCACATCCAGAGCCACTGTGGGAAGGTCCTCTTTATCGGACTCCTGGTGTTCGGGGCTCTGTCTGTGGGACTTCGCGTCGCAGCCATCGAAACCAACATCGAGCAGCTTTGGGTTGAAGGTGAGTTTGAGAGGTTTCATTCCTGTTTTCGGCTGTTTACTGTGAGAAAAGCAGTCAGTTGAGGATGCCTCAGAAGCTCTTTTCACTGGGAAGATGCAGGGTTGTCACATCAGTGTCATCCTGGTGCCAGGGGAGGGGATTTTCAGTTTATCTGGTTGGAATCTTGCAAGAACGACACAAAAAAAGATGATTTGAAACAGTTTGTGTGTTTAATGCTAAATCATTCTTACTTTCTCAGTCATTTAGAGAAAGAACAGCTCCATCCACACGTTACACAACTCAGCTGCATTAGTCTTTTATGTTAGATTGTGCTTTTTTCATTTTGTTCAGTCTAGATGAAAGTTTTTATGGCATTTGCCTCCTCATAGGTAGAGCTTCACCTGAGAAACAACCTGACATCCCAGGAAAAACTCCTTACACTCATCTGTTATCCCCACACACACACCCATATATACACGTCTCATGTTTAGGTTATCTGCACATATTCCGAGGCGAAGGCAGCTTTATTTAGTTTTTCACACTGGCCAAATTCCTTTTAAACCCTCAGGCTTTCTGATCCCCGCAGCAGATGGACTGTGTGAATGGTTAGCCATCTTTGAGGGCTCTGACCCCTCCCCCCCAGCTCCCTGTGTGGTCCCTAACTATTCTTGGATTCCATTCAACAAGAGGCAAGCAGGCACCACCTCCCTAAACCCCCCGCCCTCCTCCTTCTCTCCTCCTCGCCAGAAGAAGAAAAAAAAATATAAGTGAATGCAGCTGAAGTTTACCCACCTGTTTTGCACGCTCTAAAAGCGCCACAGCAGTTGGTGAATATAAACAGACTCTATAGGGTTTTTTAAGCCCACCATGTCACTAGAGGACAGGAACAGGCGGCTCCAGCAGGACCTGTGTGGAGGTGTCGCCGGGGACTCCCACGCCGCTGGTGTCAGGAGAAGCACGGGGAGGCTGTACGCCTCACTTGCACAGGAATTTGAACAAATTCCTCTCGGGGACACCTTTTAAAGCATTCTGTGCAAACGCAGGTGATCAAATAATTTGCTGCAAATGCAAAGAAAAGCCTGGATTTGGAGCGAAAACAAGAACAACAGATCTAAATTCCACAGTTTCCATTTCCTCTGGTCTCATTCTGGTTAGTGTAAAGCTGCAGGATTACCTCCTGAGCTAATTGGCTGAGCCATCTTCTAAAGGAGATGTTTAGATGTTTGTGTGCCAGTTGTTTTGCTGTGGGGACTCGCAGAGCTGAACCAAAAGGGTGGAGGGGTGGCCTGAAAAGGGAACGCTGTGCCTTTAAGAGGCCGTGGCCATGTTTCTAAAGTTTCTGCCTGCCTTGTTTCCACCAATAGCCCATTGACAAAGCTGCTAGGGACTCAATGGAGAGTAAAGTGGTTCGGTAACAAGGAGAGGTTAGTTCTCTCTCTGTTCCTCTTTCACACACAAACAGCAACACACACACTCGGGCACCGCCACACATCACGAAGGAGGAACAACCTGCACGCAGGAAGGAAGAAACTCAAAGAAATCTTTAGATTTGGTTCAAAATTTCATTATATTAAAAGAAAAACTAGAAAAAGGCGTAAAAGGAAGCTCATCCAGTCCTAATTTGCTCAGAGGAAACTAGCTGTGAATTGACACCGTGTGTGTTAACACTCTGCCTGCAAGGTGTTAGGAGCATATGCTTCCTATCATATATTCAAACAAGAATTGACCCCTGGAGTTTTCACACTCACACACAAGTACACTTGTCGTCCTGGTCACCTTAGCTCGCCTGGCTGTCTGTCTGCCATGTCCCCGCTGCATTCCTGTCTCCCTTTCTGCGTGTGTGTGTTTATATTTCTACCTGTGTGTCTGCCTTCTCTGTGAAGTCGGGCCACCAGGGCTTTTTTAATTGCTTCCTCCCTTCTTCAGGCCCAAACTCTGTGAAGCAGAGCGGTCTCTGTCTAGAAAGAGGACTAGAGAGAGAAGTTTGTTGTTTTTTCCACTTTTATCCACATTTGCTTTAAGGCTTCTGGTGCATCTGCAGCTGATGTTTAAACTCCTCTCTTCACACCTGTGAAGGTGAGGCGAAAAGCCACAGTCAGGCTGTTTAGTCTGTAATGAGGATTAGGGCCCGCTCAGAGACCCATCAAATCACCTCACACACAAACTCCAATTATGGATTTCTTTCATTCCAACAATTCACCAGAGAAAAGTTGAACTTATTTTATCTGAGGTGATGGTGTGACCTGGGTCTGCATTGTTCACGAGGAGAAAAGCAAGATCATAAAAAGAGGTTCAGGAAGAAGACGGGGATGAGAGGAGACAATAGGGGGGTTGGGGCAGGAACAGCCTGGAAGGTTTATTGCTTGCTCTTGCTTTTTTCTTCTTCTTTTTTTATTTTTTTCTTGTCTCACTTGAACAAACATCAAGTGTGAGTCTGCATCTCCTCATTTCCCAACAAAGTGAGTGTTTTTACAAGAACGTTTGTTTTCCTGCAGCTTAAAAGTGATTTTTTTCACACTTTGTTTGGATAATTGCTTTTCTACTGGTTATTTTCTCTTCACAATGCACCGCTTCAAATGCTTGTTTGGGGAAGGAGGAGGGGGGAGAAAAAGAGAAATGGGCTGTGTGTAAAAGAGGCGGTGTTTACTCTGACATCAACTAAACTCATCTTTCTTGGCAGGCTTTGGGTGAGGCATGACAGACATATACACAGACTCAAGCTGTCCAAATATGACGGGGCCTCACAGTCGCACCACATGTCCCATAAAAAGTCAGTGTAGGAGAAATGTGGAGGGAGGGGGGGCGAAGAGCATACAGAGTCCACATGGGTATGAATGCACAGTGACCGAGGTGCTGCTTTGGTGGAATTAGACAGGATATGAGGAGATCAAGAAATTAATCGATTCGAAGAAAGAAAAAGAGACGCTGGTCGATGAAAAAAATAATAAAAAAACACCTCAGAGTTTACGCAAATGAGTGAATGCACACGTGGGCGTTTCAGGGGGTTTGGAGCGGTTTCTTTAAACAAACCTCAGCGCGGCGCAGCAGGTAAATGCTATAATTCATTGGAGCGCACACAGCAGCCCAGTTTGGGACAGAGAAAGGGAGCTCTATGAGGCATTATTGGAGGTGAATAGTGCGCGGTGGTGCCCCAGCTAGATAAATAAACTCCCAGCGTTCAGGGCCCGGGACCTCACTGGTAGAGAGAACAAACAAGAGCAGAGTCAACCTGGGTCACTTCTAAATGTTTACTTCACCCCCTTCCTTCCATCCTTCAGATCAACACTACCTCATTCCATCCTCTTTCTCAACCCCCCCGCCTCCGTCCCAAACACACATCAACATATACAGACCCCCCCTACAAATAAACACACTGAACAGCAATAAGCTTATGACACACACATGGCTTTTGCTTACAATGTACAGGAAACACAAAAACAAACCTTCATTGCTCTCATCATAGGGGTGCACCGGTTTTTGGCCGATCAGCGATCTTGAGAAAAACCTGAGATCGAGGCCGATAGATCGGCCGGCCGATCTATCGGTACACCCTAGTTTCCAACTAAGAAAAATCACTTTTTATCTAGAAAATGATCAAAATATTCAGTAAAACGTACTGATTTTATAGCAGCACTTTAACTGTGATAGCCGAGCTAGACTCAGTGAATTCAATATTCCTAGAAAGGCAACTAAAAAGTGAGCGAAAGCAGGATAATAAACCCTCAATCAGTTTAGCAACTTTTGTCTCCAGTCCAGGCGAAACAAAGCAACACCAGTCGCCTTTAGAGTTTGCACCATTTGCGTTTGTCTTTACGCCACGAAAGTATAAAAAGTAAAAGCGAGCGAGCGAGCGAGACGGCGACTGAACATTTTCTTGGTAGTTGGGAGTAAAGAGAAAAAAGAAGAAATGCTTCTTGTGCTCAATAAATTAATTTCTCATCTGAATGCGACCAGCAACGTGGAAAAATTTTGCTTTTCAGGCCGGGAAGAATGTATGTTTCAACCACACATTAGGCAGTATTAGCGGTCAGTGGAGTGTCTAATGTGACTATTTTTCACAGTGGCCAACACTGCCCATGATTAGCATAATTAGCAGAGGCAAGGCTATACATATGGAAATAGAAAGTGCCTAAATGCCAACCGTGGTGGAAATTTATGTGTGGTGGCTAGCGCCGCTGGCACATCTGAATAGAATGTAAGTGAAACTGATTTTTCGTGTTGTTTTTGCTGTTTTGAGTCGTGGCTGCAGGACGACAGAGGACCTGCACGACTGAATCAGACTGATGATGCCGTTTTCTTGCGTGAAAGCTCTGATAGATTTAGCTCCTAAAATAGCCGCGTCTCTGACAGCTCACCAGCAGACACACTGTATTTCTATAGGTGAGACAGCAACGTGCCAGCTTCTCGGTTCTTGCCTCCCCCCCTCCATCCTCTCCCTCCCACAGCCGGCTCGGCCATTGTTTTACAAGCTGGGAAAGTTTTGGTCCATTTGTGAAAAAGCTCCTTTTTTATTCTGCTGTTTGTTGGGAAACATTTGAAAGAAATTGAAGGGTTGAATGACAAAAGGGTCTGCATTCAGTCTGAAGGATTGTGTGGTGGAAAGGCCCATCTGCTGGGAGCAGGCCTGCTTTAGGCGCTGCCCTGGCTGGGAAATCCCATAGACCTGATTGCTCAGCTTTGGTAAAAGTGTGATAATATACGACAAGGGATAAAATTATGATTTAAAAGAAGGATTCCTCACAATCGAGTGCATGCCCTCATGCTGACTCGCTGTGTAAATGAGCTAAAACTGAACCACGTAGCAAGAGAAAACATACATGTCACTTTCAGCCCTCTTCATTTTTGGGTCTTCCTCCGTAGCAGCGTGGGGCCTTTCAGCGGCCCCTTAATCCAGCTAATCTACCACACTGAAGTTTGAAGGTGGCCTGGTTTGACCTAGCATGGCCTGGAACTGGAACTGGGACCGCAAGACACCATGAAGACAGAACAGAACTGCTCTAAAGTGGTCTCGGCTTGCTTCAGGTTTTAGAAAGTTTCCCTGAGTTAGAGATTTCTGAGTGTTTGGCTCTCTGGGATTGAAGGGTCAGGTGGGGAGGAAATGACTGAGGTCAGTGGAGATGGGGTCCAGTGTTTACACTGGTGCACTCACATGCACATGAAGGAAGATACACATTCATACAAGTGATGCATTTTTAGATTAAAAGCAACAAACCCTCGTCAGGATGAGTGTTTGCAGCGTCGTTTCTGCTTCTCAAAGCATCTTTGTTGGCGTTGAGATCAATTTTCCTGCAGAAATGCATCAAAATTGGGATTGATGTCTTTTTATCCCATTTTTGCTTCACATAGACAAAACATTCATGTTCTCGAGCACGGCGCGTGTTAAAATCACCAGCCGCTAGTGTGTTAAAACCTCATTTTCCATACTCAAAGGAGCTTTCTTCCCAGGGTGGGAAAATTTCTGGGAGCTGTCTCTTTAAGGGTGTTTGAAACACAGGCTTGAGCAAAAGAGGGGGAGAGAAGGGGGCAGAGTGAAAAAAGGAGTGAGAGATAGACAGTCAGAAGGAGAGAAAGAGGGAAGAAAAGGATAAGAGAAACATGCAAAGGTAGGAAAAAAGAGTGAGGTTAGCTTAGTGGAGCGGTAGCGAGCCGAGTTTCTGTGAAGCTCTGCAGAGTTGGGTGGTTGGGGCCGGACCAGGGGCCGAGGAGCGAAGGCGAGAAAGAGAGCAGAGCGAGAGAGAGAGACGACCAGCTGCCTGTGTGGTCCAGATGGGAGGAACGAGACACAAATAGCTATAATTTACTTCAGGAGGCCTGTAATTACAGAGCCAGAGTCTCTCCAAGCCACCCAGTTCCTGTTGGGATCAAAACCCTGCGCTGCAGAGGTTAACATACGAAATGTCAAAAAAGGTTTAACAGATGTCAGAAAAGGTCCACAAACGGAAAAGCTTCCATTTTCTACAAGTCGTTTTTGATTGGAAATCTGTGGGATTGAAACTAAGTGGAGTCACGGCGTGCTGAACGTGCAATCACGGCTCCGCACTCGGTGTGATTTCCTTTTTTTCTTGCAGGTACGACAGTGTGGAAGTGATTTAATGAGTCAAATATCCTTCAGAGCTTTAATGACAGGATTCTCCAAAAGCTTAAATGATCCTTTTTACAAACACTTCATTCCTCTTAGTGTCCCTTTTTGAGGTATTTTGTTTTCCAGATGCACTGACCTCACCTGCCAGACACTTCCAAGGCCCTGCACATGTAATCAAAGCCTTGAAAGCGAAGCCTAGAAATTTTGGACTGTTTCTTCAAGGCCCAGAATTCTAACCTGATCTCACACTTTCGCGGCGAAGGCTGAGTAGTTTGTTTTTCTTTTCTCCCCATCAATTATAGCAGCCTGTTCCAGGCTGGGGGAGGTGCAGGGAGCGTGAGGGAGAGAAAAGAATGAGACTGATGGAGGGAGAGACCAAAGCAGTTGATGCTCAAAACGAGGTAAAAAGCAGAACTGCGCTCGGCGCTGTGGACGCAGAGAGGCGAGGATTTGGTTTGAAGGAGGCGGCGGGCCTTGTTTCCAAACTTCACTGCGTCCCTGTTTCTCTCCCCCTCCCCGTTTTTTCTTTCTCTCTGGGGTTGTCATGCAGTGGGACAGCAAGAGGGGCAGACAGGCTCTCTGTGATCCAACGCGGCATGTTTCATGTCCGCTTGGCACAGGCACAGATCCCCCCGGCTGGCAAACTCTTTTCAGGGCAACCTCCTATAATTAGGGGGCTGGGGTGTACCACACTGTGCAGCATAGCTCCCCCTCTCATTCTCTGGGGTTTTTAAGCTCTTTCTAGCTCAAAACCTCTGAAATCCATATTTCTTTCTCCTCGTATCAGCTCACCCTCCTTTATCCCCTTAAGTCTTCATAAGCACTTCCTTTCTTCTGCTCTCCTCTCGCTCTTTAGGGTGAACTTATTTCGCTCGAGACAACCGTCAGGAGTTAAGATGGCGTTTATATCTAGAGAGACGCAAGTGAACGATCCTTTTCCATGAGCTCAGAGCGTTTGAATCCATATCTGCGGCTCGGAGCAGTGCAGCAGAAGGTTTCG
The DNA here is from genome assembly GCA_006937985.1 of Aphyosemion australe. Taxonomy (NCBI): domain Eukaryota; kingdom Metazoa; phylum Chordata; class Actinopteri; order Cyprinodontiformes; family Nothobranchiidae; genus Aphyosemion; species Aphyosemion australe. Next base: position 769,031 of record SSNS01000120.1, read on the forward strand.
GGGCATCAGAAAGCTGGTTTTGCTAACTAACAGGGCACATCTGTTTCGCAGAAGCAGCCAATGAGAAGCCGTATTAGTCATTTCTCTTGGCTAGACGCGGCCTTGTGTGAAGTGCCTTCAAAACCAACACTGGCGAAGGCCAAGGGCGTTGGTCAATATACGTGTGTGTTCCTTTGTAAGTGTGTGTGCGTGGAGTGTATGTTTGAATCTCATTTTGCACTTCATAAACTTCTCATTTCTAATTTTTTTTTCTCATTTTTGGTGTTTTTCTAGCCGGCAGCCGGGTGAGCACTGAGCTCCGCTACACCAAGGAGAAGCAGGGAGAGGAGTCGGTATTTACCTCGCAGATGCTCATCCAGACCCCCAAAGAAGTGGGCGCTAATATTCTTACCCAGGAGGCTTTGCTGGTTCACATGGACGCCGCCCTGGCTGCCAGCAGGGTGCAGGTGTCGCTGTTTGGAAAGTATGTGGACATTTTCGTGGCAAGAAGGTCCTCGCATTTAAAACACGTGTCACTAATAATAATATTTCTTTTTTTTCTAATAGATCGTGGGATCTTAATAAAATATGCTACAAATCTGGAGTTCCTATCATAGAAAATGTCATGATCGAAAGGGTACGTCAGCGAATAAACGGCTTTTTATTCCAGATTTCTCACTTTTTTGTTGGGTTTTAATCATTCCTGCTTTCTGTTCCTGATCCCAGATGATTGACAAGCTTTTCCCCTGTATGATAATCACCCCATTGGACTGTTTCTGGGAAGGGGCCAAACTTCAAGGAGGTTCTGCCTATTTACCGTAAGTCTCTGAATATTTGATCCAACATAAACCTTCTTTGCACATTACAACACTTCGTAGAAGGCTCTCGCTCTCTGCCTCCGTGCTGCGACCGCCTCGTCCAGATCCAGCCCCTTTTAGGGGTCCGCAACTTTCAGCGCACGCTGGATGGAGACATACAGTTGGGCTTTCAGAGGTCTGTCAGTGGGTGCTGTGACTGACAGCGGTGGTCAGTAATAGAGTTCTTTTAGGGTCCAAGAAGGGGGCTGGAGGAGGAGAAGAGGGGGGTGTCCTGACAGGGAAATTCAAAGAGAGAAAGTTAGGGGAGAGATGCTGCAGAACGAGGGAGGGATGGAGGGAGAGGAGGTGGCTGCAGCAGCAACTGGGTGGTGGGTTGGTAGAACGGAGGGCGGGGAGGCGGTGGCAGTGGTGGTGGCGGTGGCAGGGGAACCCTTTGGGTCAGACAATGGTAAGCATTCTTTCAGTTTACGAGTGAGTGTCCATCAGTGCAGGGGCCCCAGAGTAGAGGGGGGGGCGGCTTTGTCAGCTCACGGCTAACACTCGGCATTCTCATGGTAATGCCCTGGGCTCCCAGCTCCCAAGTTGTCCAACAAATAAAATGGGCAGCATTCAAACCTCAAGTCCCCCGAGAAGGAAGGAGAGAGGCTACAAGACAGCTAACAGTGGAATCTGGGCGTATTCACAGATTCAACTTTTTTTCTATCTCCTTTTTTTGGTGGAACAAAGTTCTCCTGAGAAATAGAGTCACTGAAAGGGATTCCTTTTTTTGTTGTTGTTGTCACAAGTGATATTTCAATCGAGTGCTTACTTTAGAAAGGCTAGTTTAGATCATAGCAGATGTTTCTGTGCAGAGAAATTATTTGTTTATACACCCGTCCGAGCCGACGGTGCTGTGTTGCATGACAAGCCGGCGCGTACAGAAACAAACACGAGCTTTCCCATCCTCAGCATCTCCCAGTTGGGTTGTGCGAAAGCACCAGAGAGGGAGAAGGGGGTCTTTGATGCTTCACACGTCATCCGAGCATTCCTGTAATCCGTACAAAGCTTTCAACATCTGTTGTTATTTATTAAGTGTTTATTTCATGTTGGAGAGATCTCGCCGTGGTGAGTGACGGCGGCGCTGATTTAGGGGACTGGTTTTAAATGTAGAAGAATGCAATAGAGGGGAGAAAGAGACAATTGCAGGGAGACTGATTTGGGGAAAGGGGTGAGGAAGAGTGAAAGAGGGGGAGAACAAAAAGCAAAGCAGCAATCTATGAAAAAAGAAAAAAAAAGAAGAAGCCCTGGTTCAGTCAAGCAAAGGAGAATCTTTGCAACCAGCAGAAAAAGGAGTCTGGGATGGGAGCTCTGGAGATGCTTGCTTTATCATCCCAACGTGCAGAACAATGCAATTAAAATAACATAGTAGGATAATTGTTTTCCTATTTACGAGAATCTGGACAAACATGCAAAAAAGAACATTTTAATTCTCTCCTCCATCCCTAAACCTGTTTTTCTTCCCCCTCTTCCCATCCCGAGTCTCCCTTCTTATCAAGATGTTTGGGAGGCAGAGGTAATCATTATGACTCGGTGCAGGGCACGGAGGAATGAGAGTGAGCAGGCAGCCACCAAGCCTTTTTCCCGGGCATTGTGGCAGCGTGAAACAGGATAATAAACGCTATTTTATCCTGTATCTGCAGCTGGCCTCCTGTGCAGGCCGCTGCAGCGGAGAAACAAAAAGGGAGACCTGATAGATCCTGTGTACACGCTACAGATTAGTAGTGAAGCAGTGAAGATTAGAGCCGATTTCTTTTGCTTTCATGACCACGTTGCTTCGGGTTGTTGGTGACCGTGTGTGTTTTCTCTGCAGGGGCATGCCAGATATCCAGTGGATGAATTTAGATCCTGTCAAACTGATGGAGGAGCTAAGCCAGTTCACCTCCCTGGAAGGATTTAAGGAGATGCTGGATAAAGCCCAGGTGAGACACACACTTTTCCATATTTTTAAATCATGTTCTTGAGCCAGTATGTGCTAAAATGGCCCTTTACAGGGTTAATGAAACGCCACTCAGACCCTCACTGCTCTCTGTGGCCAGAATACCGCATTTGCAACTTCAGAGTAGTGGTCTGCTCCCTGCTGGAGTAAAGGAGCTGACATGCCTGGTGCTGCAGTCTGCTTCCAGCATGTTTTAGATCATGAACACAGCTGATGTGTTTGATTTAGTGATGAACCGCTCCTGTAGACACTAATGAAGGCTGAGGAGACATTTCAGCTGTTAGATTAAGGTGTTAAAAAGACGAACGCACAGCGAGGGGATAAGTTTTACTTTCACTTTCGCTAACAGAACACTAGGGGGTGCTAAAAACAATCCAAGTGTTCCTTTAAAAGATGTATTGCTCCAGCCTTTTCTTCAGATGCTTAATTTTTATTCCCAAGGTGGGGCATGCCTACATGAACCGGCCGTGTCTTGACCCTTCAGACCCGGACTGCCCTCTCAGTGCTCCTAACAAGGAACAGGAAGAGGTACGTTCATGTGTGAGAATGCAACTTGAGTCATTTTTACACATCAGATGTAGCACTGTGCTAATAACAAATCCTGCCTTTTGGCTTCTTCTAATGCTCGTCCATTCAGAGTCCTGACATTGCTGGGCGTCTCCAGGGTGGTTGCCATGGTTTCAGCCGGAAGTTCATGCACTGGCAGGAGGAGCTCATCCTGGGAGGGCGGGTCAAAAGCAGCCAGGATTCTCTACTGAGGTGTGTACATCTTAACGACAGAGGAGAAAAATCATGCTTTGCTCTTTTCGAGTGATTTAACATTTCCTTTAGCCTCATGTGAGGCTGTGAGAGTAATGACATAATGCAATGTTCACCAGCCAAGCAGATGGACAGTCGGCTGGAGAATCTGTTTAACCCCCCATGCACTCTGCAGACACATGCAAGGAATGCCTCGTACCGAGAGATCAGTTTCCTGGCTGACCCTGCTCTTGGATAGGCTAATTAAAGATGATTGACAGCCACATAAAGCACTCCCACTCTGCTACACAGGAACAAGGAGAAAAACAGGTTTATGCGTAGCTGGCCCTGTTCTCTTTATTAGAACATCTCAAGAGTCGTGCTTTTTCCTACTGTCACCAGCTGGATTTAAAGACACGGTCAGTACAAATGAAGTGACAGCACTGGGTCAGAGGCCAGATCGAGACCCACGTAGGCTCAGGAGAGCCTTGAATGAAAATCACATTGCAGCTCCATCTGCATTAGCCTCACTTATTCTCTGGTCTGATTTATGGTCATTTCTTTCACATTGCGAGCAGCCGTGCTGTTCGCTGAGAAAAACGGAGAACATCTGGGTTTGCAACCCAGAGACCATCAGTCTAGATAACACCTGCTTTTATTTGTTTGCGTTGGATGTCAGACAGACAGAAAAATCCTAGAAGACGCAGCACCAGCCTTAGGACATCCACAGAAGCTGAAAGGCTTTTATTGTTCTAATTATGAGATAGATTAGTCCCTATAATAAACATTTCTTGGGGGTATTGAGGGTCTGATAAGCTGGATGATGTGTTTTGCAGTGCGGAAGCTCTCCAAAGCATGTTCCTGTTGATGAGTCCCAAACAGCTGTACGAGCACTTTAAAGACGACTATGAGATCCACGACATCAATTGGAATGAAGAAAAGGCCACCGCCATCCTCGAGTCCTGGCAGAGGAAGTTCGTGGAGGTGTGAACAAATTCTGCTTTCATGCATGACGTCAAAAAAAGGGGGACATGAACAGAAATAGAGATGTTTGAGCAAGCTTGTATTTTTCTTACACAGCTTATGCTCTTACACACACACACACACACACACACACACGCTCATACACACACTCTGGAACTTACTCTAGTGTTTGAATTCCATCAGTCTTCAGCTCCCTTGTAAAGGGAATCACGGAGCAGAACAGGGCACAAGGTTGTGTGTGTGTGTGTGCATGTGTGCGTGTGTGTGTGTGTGTGTGGCAGGGCAATCATCTCTCTCTGTCAGAGCCCTAGTTATAGGAACAAGCTGTTGCCGTGATAGCTGACACCCACCACTGTGAGGGTAAGGGAGGGAGGGAAGAAACCGAGGGGCATGTGGAAGGGAGGAGGGGTAACAGACTCCAACATAAACTGACAGAGACATGAGACCTCTGCCTGACTCTATAAATGCACGAGCAGATCAGGTCGAGGCGGCGAGAGCTGCCCTGATATTTACAGGTAAATCCCCTTTTTTGGAGATCTTTGGTTCACTTTTGGGCGCTGAGAGAAGAGAGTAGTAGCCTGAAACATGTGATCCCATCCTTTTCACCTTTGACCTCACAACCTCTGGCATCTGTGCTCATTACTCCTCAGTTGTCATACACACACACACACACACACGGCCGCATGTAAAAACACACTCTCATAAGCGCTTTTCAAAGCAACTAAAATCCAGCCTGAACCGGTACTTTTCACCTCAGGTCAACAGCAGAGCAAGCATTTGATTGTTTCTTTTGTCAAAAACAAGGTTTTAAGGTTGATTGTTTCTCTTGCAGGTGGTTCACCAGAGTATCCCATCCAACTCCACTCAGTCCATCCATGCTTTCTCTACCACAACCCTCAATGACATCATGAAGTCCTTCTCTGATGTCAGCGCTATCAGGGTGGCTGGAGGATACTTGCTCATGGTGATTAACTTGATCTCTTTACCCCATTTCTAAAATGATTTTTGGACCAAACGTGGTGTTTACGTGTGAATCTTCTCTCCAGCTGGCCTATGCGTGTGTAACGATGCTCAGATGGGACTGTGCCAAGTCCCAGGGGGCTGTTGGACTGGCTGGAGTGCTGTTGGTGGCCCTGTCTGTGGCTGCAGGTCTGGGGCTCTGCTCTCTCCTTGGTCTCTCCTTCAATGCTGCAACCACACAGGTACAACGCAAAAGGAACCCCGTGCATTATATGGTTGGGAATATGAGTAGACCCTCAGAGTGTTTTGGGGGAAATGTTTTGATTTAAAGCCGAGAATTTGATGTTGACTCTCTTCAAATGCTCATTCTGACCCTTTGCCCTGCATTGATGTTTCCCATCCCAGGTGCTTCCCTTCCTGGCACTAGGAATCGGTGTGGATGACATGTTTCTGTTGGCTCACTCCTTC
>SSNS01000120.1:775843-803712 GCA_006937985.1 Aphyosemion australe
TCTGCTTTTAGCCATCTCACCTTCCCCTACCACCACCCCTGTGTCAGACCCCTACGGCTCCCAGCTCTTCACCCCTACCTCCAGCTCCACACGGGACCTCCTTGCCCAGGTGGAAGACTCCAAATCTGGGAAGAAGTGTGTCCCTCTCCCTTTCCTGCACTGGAACCTGTCCAGTTTTGCCAGAGAAAAATACGCCCCTTTGCTCCTGAAGCCCAAAAGCAAAGTGATAGTGGTTGCTCTCTTCCTGGGATTACTGGGTCTGAGTCTGTACGGGACCACCATGGTGCACGACGGCCTTTACCTGACTGACATTGTGCCACGTGACACCAAGGAGTACGATTTCATCGATGCCCAGTTTAAGTATTTCTCCTTCTACAACATGTACCTGGTGACCATGGATGGGTTTGACTATGCTCGATCTCAGCGGCTGTTGATCCAGCTGCACAACGCCTTCAACTCTGTTAGATACGTGGTCAGAGATGACAGCAAGAAGCTTCCACGCATGTGGCTGCACTACTTCCAGGACTGGCTTAAAGGTAAATAAAAAAAAAAAGCACGACAAAAACATTCATATATTTGTTCTCTTGGGTTTTTTGAGAGGAGAGGGTGTGGGGCTGAGAATGTGCAAAGGGTGAGTGAAAGTTCACTCACGCTGTTTTTTTTTAAACCTCCACCTGGACTCAGGGGTGGCATAGATAGGTTGAGGTCATGGGTTATCGTCCCGTGTGTGTGTGTGTGTGCAAACGTGTATGTCCTTAGGTAATGTGTCAGAGGCTCAGTCAAGAGGAAGTAATGGTTAACAGGTCAACCGAGGCCAACTAAAGAAAAGAGGAAACGTGATATTTCACGTTTTCAGCATATGTGATCTGGAAAGCCTTTCTGGAGGCGTTTATGAATAAGAGCCACAATAACTCCTCCTCTGTGTGTTTTACCTCACACTTAGGTCTTCAGTCTGCGTTTGATGCTGACTGGCAGGCAGGCAGGATCACCGCTGACAGCTACAGGAACGGCACCGAGGATGGAGCGCTGGCGTACAAGCTCCTCATTCAAACCGGCTCCAAGAAGGAACCTTTCAACTACAGCCAGGTAAGTCAGGGCTAAGACCTGCATAGGAGCTTTTAAAACAGTGAAACAGATGTTTTGGGGGGATTGTCCGTGGCTTGATGAAGCACTAAACGTCCGTTTTAAATCATTTTTTTTAGCTGACCTCACGCCAGCTGGTGGATTCAGAGGGCTTGATCCCCCCAGAGGTGTTTTACATTTACCTGACAGTTTGGGTCAGCAACGATCCTCTGGGCTACGCGGCATCTCAGGCTAACTTCTACCCCCACCCCAGAGAGTGGATTCACGACAAGTACGACACTACGGGGGAAAATCTGCGCAGTAAGTGCTTCATCTGATGATGCTGTGTGTAGGGTGACCAGATGTCCCGCTTTGTGCGGGACAGTCCCGCATTTTCATCACTTTTCACACGTCCCGCAAATTGAGACAATGTCCCGCATTGACAGTCTCCCGTTCCGAATTTCAATCTTGCATAAACGCTGTGGAGAAAGCCGCCTGTTGCTGTCAGTCGAACCAGGAGGCGGGACTTTAACGCCGGTCCGGAGCGCTTGGGGCGCGCACCCGAACCACCAAAACAGAAGCGTCAGCGAGAACGGAGGAAAGATGAACACCGTGGCGAAAATGCTGTTAGAATAAACTCGTGGGTTGAACGTGTTCATTGAGACTCTGTCAGGGTCTTTGTGTTGTTTCTCAGAGTCATTTTTTGTGTCATGGCGCGGAGTCTGATATGAAACAGAGCAGAGAATCCAAGAGTCACACAAAAATATGTTGGTCTGAACTGAAGCAGGTTTCCAGTAAGTAGACAGGTCCCACACAAGGTGCTGGAGTTATTTTTATTTCAAATACATACAAGCTAAACTCTTTTAAAGCACATTAAAGAGAGAATTAAATGTAAGCCTTCATTATTTTTCTCAGAAATTTGAGGAAAAAATTCATTCTAAGGAACCCTGTTAGATTAGATCTGAATTTCTTCAGATTTAAGTCAGTGATGTTTTTTCTCTCTCCCCTAAATATTTACTAGAAAACATGTGTTGTCATTTTTGAAAACAACAACACCATTTTGTTTCTGAATTAAGAAAAAAATAGCAAAAAAGTATGAATATTTGTTGATTTTATTGGAAAATGTATTAAAAACAAACTTAAATAGATCTAAAATTGTTACTGGTACTTTTACTGTCATTCTGTTGTGGAAAATATTCAATGAAAACTCTGAAAAGCTGCTAAAACCTGCATATTTTTTTACTGTGGGCCTTTCTACATTATTAAAATGAGTTGATGGGTTTAAAATCCTTTTAGCTAAAGCTAATCAGAACCACTAGAAGGTCCAAAGAGCCTGAGTTAAGCTGTGGTAATGAGAGGAACTGTGAGTCTGAAAACTTTTGCTTGTTCAAGTTGAATTCAAATAGAATATATAGTACATGAAATATATGATAATAATAATTATAATAACTATGTATATTTACCAGTGATGTTGGAGCTAAAAGGCAGAAAAGAAGTTTTTTTTTTTTTACTTTTTAACTTTATCTTGTTAAATTGGAATTTTACGTTGTCCCACATTGAGGAGTCTCTGTCCCACATTTGGCGAGTTGGGATCTGGTCACCCTAGCTGTGTGGAGAAAATGCTTTGTTCTATGATCCCGATCTAATATTTCTAATCTCCACTTGCAGTTCAAGCTGCAGAGCCTCTGGAGTTCGCTCAGTTCCCCTTTTACCTGAACGGCCTTCGCCAGGCCAGCGACTTCGTGGAGGCTATTGAGAGTGTGAGAGCCATCTGTGATGAGTTTAGTCGCAAGGGTGTGCTCAACTACCCAAACGGATACCCCTTCTTGTTCTGGGAGCAGTACATCGGCCTCAGACACTGGTTCCTGCTGTCTATCAGCGTGGTCCTAGCCTGCACTTTCCTGGTGTGTGCTCTTCTCCTGCTCAACCCCTGGACAGCTGGCATCATCGTAAGTCAACAACCCAACTAATCGACTCTGTTTTTTACCCCATCATTGTGTGTTTTTCTTAATTTTGCACTTTATTCTAACTCAATGCCGTTTGTTTCTTTATAACCTCCTTTTTTCACTCATAGGCGGCTGGAAGAGTTGGTAACATTTCATTTCCTTGTGTGTTCCAGGTGTTTATTTTGGCCATGATGACTGTGGAGTTGTTTGGCATCATGGGCCTGATTGGCATCAAGCTCAGTGCCATTCCTGTGGTCATCCTGATCGCCTCGGTGGGCATCGGAGTGGAGTTTACCGTTCATATAGCATTGGTAAGATTCATGTGGATTGTTAGGGAGACTGAGCAGCTGGTGTGTTTGAGACGTGTAGCTTTGCCAAAACTGTGGAAAATGTCATTTTAACCACAAAAAAATAATAACTATCAATTTAAAATGAGAGACTTTTGTTCTTTTATTTGTTAAATGCGTGTGATTGCAGATTTAGCCCTTTGTTTGGTTTCTTAGTCGAGCATAGTAATACCCAGAGCTTGCCAAGTCGCACCACAAACATGTTCTGTGTGTTCGGAAAGATTTCCAACTTATTTCTCCCTCCCCTCTGCCACAGGGCTTCCTGACAGCGATTGGNCAACTACAGCCAGGTAAGTCAGGGTTAAGACCTGCATAGGAGCTTTTAAAACAGAGAAACAGATGTTTTTGGGGGATTGTCCGTGGCTTGATGAAACACTAAACGTCCGTTTTAAATCATTTTTTTAGCTGACATCACGCCAGCTGGTGGATTCAGAGGGCTTGATCCCCCCAGAGGTGTTTTACATTTACCTGACAGTTTGGGTCAGCAACGATCCTCTGGGCTACGCGGCGTCTCAGGCTAACTTCTACCCCCACCCCAGAGAGTGGATTCACGACAAGTACGACACCACGGGGGAAAATCTGCGCAGTAAGTGCTTCATCTGATGATGCTGTGTGGAGAAAATGCTTTGTTCTATGATCCCGATCTAATATTTCTAATCTCCACTTGCAGTTCAAGCTGCAGAGCCTCTGGAGTTCGCTCAGTTCCCCTTTTACCTGAACGGCCTTCGCCAGGCCAGCGACTTCGTGGAGGCTATTGAGAGTGTGAGAGCCATCTGTGATGAGTTTAGTCGCAAGGGTGTGCTCAACTACCCAAACGGATACCCCTTCTTGTTCTGGGAGCAGTACATCGGCCTCAGACACTGGTTCCTGCTGTCTATCAGCGTGGTCCTAGCCTGCACTTTCCTGGTGTGTGCTCTTCTCCTGCTCAACCCCTGGACAGCTGGCATCATCGTAAGTCAACAACCCAACTAATCGACTCTGTTTTTTACCCCATCATTGTGTGTTTTTCTTAATTTTGCACTTTATTCTAACTCAATGCCGTTTGTTTCTTTATAACCTCCTTTTTTCACTCATAGGCGGCTGGAAGAGTTGGTAACATTTCATTTCCTTGTGTGTTCCAGGTGTTTATTTTGGCCATGATGACTGTGGAGTTGTTTGGCATCATGGGCCTGATTGGCATCAAGCTCAGTGCCATTCCTGTGGTCATCCTGATCGCCTCGGTGGGCATCGGAGTGGAGTTTACCGTTCATATAGCATTGGTAAGATTCATGTGGATTGTTAGGGAGACTGAGCAGCTGGTGTGTTTGAGACGTGTAGCTTTGCCAAAACTGTGGAAAATGTCATTTTAACCACAAAAAAATAATAACTATCAATTTAAAATGAGAGACTTTTGTTCTTTTATTTGTTAAATGCGTGTGATTGCAGATTTAGCCCTTTGTTTGGTTTCTTAGTCGAGCATAGTAATACCCAGAGCTTGCCAAGTCGCACCACAAACATGTTCTGTGTGTTCGGAAAGATTTCCAACTTATTTCTCCCTCCCCTCTGCCACAGGGCTTCCTGACAGCGATTGGCAACAGGAACAAGCGCTCGGCGGTGGCGTTGGAGCACATGTTCGCCCCAGTGGTTGACGGAGCCATCTCCACACTGCTGGGTGTTCTCATGCTGGCAGGGTCAGAGTTTGACTTCATCATGAGGTGAGATGTGATATAGAATTTGTGTGTGTGTGTGTGTGTGTGTGTGTGTGTGTGTGTGTGCGTGCGTGCGTGTCTGTGAATGAGACTAGCTTAATTTGGAGGGAATCCCTGTGTGTGTGTGAGGGAGGCTGCATGCAGGTGGAAATGTTAGCCCCCCTATTTATGCACACATTCAACCAGTGACAACCCTGCAGTTGGTTCTGTCACTCCAAGAGCACACACACACGTGCATGCACGCACACATGCACATGCACGTGCATGCACGCATCCCCAACCTCAGAGTGCAACAAATGGGGAAAACATTGGTGGTGTGTAGCAGCTGCTTGTAAACATGGAAGTGTTCTGCTGCCCACTGGGTGGTGTCTCTCTCCCCGACTCTCTCTCTCACACACACACACACACGGGAATCTGTAAAAATTCCTATCATCCGTTTGGCATTCTCTCCCTCCATCCTGGATGCCGTAATAAAAAGTGGAGCTAAATTTGAACTGGTCAGCTTAGTCAGATGGTTTGCAGCCCACCAACAGACAGCATTCCCTCCTCTCTCTCTGCAAATGTCTACATAGTCTAGGTCTTGTGTATGTGCACTCGTGTGTGTGTGTGTGTGTGTGTGTGTGTGTGTGTGTGTGTTCGTGTGTGTGTGTGTGTGTGTGTTTTACTAGTTCATGGTCAAAATGGGGGGAAAAAAAGAGGAATTGCTCCATGTTTTTAAGCTGAATGTGGTTTCGGCTCATACCCAAAACCACAACCTTGAGCTCAGGCTGCACCAGGCCTCCATGACTTTAAAAGCAAAGTTTTCCTGAAGAAAACGAGACAGAAGCAGAAGGAGGAGGACAGGAAATCAGGTTGAACAGTTGATAGTAGATGAATCTTTTATAGAATTAAAAATATAGAGAACAAATGGATAAAAACCACAAGTTTCATTGTTTTTAAAGAGACTCCAAAGCAGTTCTTGGCATTCTGGTTTGTGTGCGTCAGCGGACGGGGTGAGACGGAGGGGCCTAGTCTCTGTTGGAGGTCTTGTTTAGCTGCAGTCGGGTAAACGGGGTGATCTAACACTGGCTAGCTGGGGAGGAGGATAAATACACTGCTGTAAACATCTCCTGGCCTTAACATACTGAATAAACAGCAGGCTCAGTTTAACCCTGCTCAGAGACTCCATTTTCTCACACACACACACACAAATGTAGCGTGCATGCTCATTTAGACACATGCTAATAGAACACGGACACATACGTGTGCACACACGGCTCCCCGGGCTCGACAACGACTGGAAAAGATTACAGTTTAAATAAACAACAGAATTCCTGACAGTGACACTGTTGGAGGTCCCAGTGCTGTCTCTTTCTGTCTTTCCTCCTCGCTACATCTTGTTTTTCTCCGCCATGTTGGACGGTTTCTGTGCTAGACGACAAAAAGGAAACCAAAAAGCATTTTCTTTTAAAGTGATGATTAATGGAAGCTGTAGATTACTGAAGGATGACCTTTCGCCAAATGAGTAGTAATCATTTCAGCAGTTCGTTCAAGGAGAAGTGTGTTTCCACAACACTCCACCGACTATTATCCGTGCCCTTTCTGACTTTTTTCCCCTTTCATACCAACATCATCCCCCTTTTTTCCCTCTCTCTCTTTTTTCTTTTACCTCTTAAAGTCTGGCTGGTGGTTAGCATCTCACTGTCTCTCTCCGTGCTTTCTGTTAGTGTTTAAGTGGAGTTCTCTCTAATTTTCTTGGGGAGCTCTTTCTTGTGGCCTGCCTCCACCCCTGGCCTCCTTGGAGCTCAAACCGAGATGCACACACACACACACACACACACGCACACACACACACACATACATGAAAGAAATATTAAAAAACACACACATACACGCAGTGTGAGTTAAAAAGCAGAGTGAGAGAAAGTCTTGTAGCAGCAGCACTTGTGGCATCAAAGCATGTTTAGGTTGGGGGGAGTCAGATTTAACCTCCCCCCTATCCTCCCACCCCAACCTCACTTCCCATGCCTTTGATATAAAAGCATCGGGCTTTCCCTGTTTTCTTCCCTTGAGCCATTTCTCTTCCTTGCGTGTGATCTAAGTGCGTACATTCAGAATCATGTGTGCACATGTTTATTTGAGTGTTTCTGTTCACATCAAACATCTGATCGTGTGCATGAAGAGAAAAGTAAATAAAATAAGTGTGCAAAGAAAAGAAATTAAGGTTAAATAGAAACTGTCATTCTAGATTTACTCTCTAAAGAATGTCTTCTACCTGTTCTTCCTGCAGGTATTTCTTTGCAGTCCTGGCCATCCTGACTGTTCTGGGGATGCTGAATGGTTTAGTTCTCCTCCCGGTCCTCCTCTCGATGATGGGCCCTCCAGCTGAAGTCAGCCCCGTCGACAACGCCAGCTGCCTGCCAGCACCTTCCCCTGAGCCCCCGCTGCCTCCTCCAATGACCCACCATGGGTACTACACGGGCCACCACAACGCGCCGTCGGCTTGTCAGCAAGCCTTTTCAGAGTCGTCCGATTCGGAATATTACTCTGAACTGACCACGACGTCGGGAATCGGAGAGGAGGATTATAAGTACTGTGATCGGAGTGCGTTCCAAGGATTGCACACCGGCGTTCCTCCTGCAACATCACACATCATGCTGGAAGCCAGTAAAAACCCCAGCTTCCCCAAACTTAAGGTACACACTCTTAACTTTGCAAAGTTGTCCAAAATGTATGTTTATAAGTCTAAGTAACCTCTAAACAAATTCTTTTCTGCAGGTCGTGAAGCCTTTCAGAGAAAATACCGCCGGTGGGAGGGTGGAACCGACGTGTGAATCCTCCCACAACGCACAATCACCTCTCGGCTCCCAGGTTACATGCTGGGATGGAAACAAGCAGGAACAGCAGAGCGGCGTTCCGAGACTGCAGGCTCAGCCTGCTCAACATTTACCCAGCAACAGAGCTCACTTTCCTGGGAGGACTCCTCAAAGCGGCCCCAGGCTTCAGAACAGCAGAGGGCCTCAGCCAAACAGGACTAAAGGGCCGAGCTACAGTCATAGCAACTCTGCACAACAAGGCTCTGCTGGGGGACCTGTTACCATGGTTACAGCCACCGCCTCTGTGACAGTGGCTGTGCATCCAACCTTACCAGGGGCGGTGTACCAAGGCTACATGCATGAAAGTTTTGACATGGACAGCGAGTTGGACTGTTTTGAAGCTGCTAAACGGACTCGTGGAGACAAAACCAATTACTCTTCATGTAAAAGAGACTCTCTAGAGCTCCAGGACTTGGAGGAGACGCAAGGCCAGACAGAGTATCAACTCGGAAAGACACAAGGTGATTTAAGTTCAGGATTTTCTCCCAACGTATAAAAACATCAAGACAGAAAGTCTGACTCGTGTTTCATCACTAATCCATCTCTGTCTTGTGTTTGCTGCAGGTGAACTGAGGGTCCAGGCATCCAAAGACTGCTAGACCCTTTCACACACACCTGTACATAGACTACACAGACAACAGAGAACTCACACCGAGGACATGAAAAAAATCTCCTTTTAAAAATGCTATAAATCTATGAGTATATATTTTAATACTAAAAAAGAGGGAAGCTATTTAAGAGTACTGTATAACTTGGGTATACTCTTGTGTAAAGATGTAAAAGATTATTTTTATGTTGGGTGGTTTGAATTGTTTCTTTTCCACCTCGTTGTATAGAATAAGAAATGTCCTATATGTTTTCACAGAGAAGTGAGATCTTATTAGGCTATTGAACATCCATGGTCAGTGTTTTATTCCTATTTGTATTATGATATTTGTTTTGCTGCTACACTTCAGAATGATTTCTTTTAGCCTTAAAAAGTGCAGTACCCTAATTTAAGGCGAGTAAGTACCTTTCACAGTATTATGCTGTGAGAAACTGCATCTTCTCTTTCACAGTGCGCAGATACTGTTCTCCTGACAGCAGTAACCGCCGTGCCTTCCGTGTGTCGTTATCACAGCGTTTAAAGCTCAGTATTAAATCCTCACTTTGTTGTAAATGTGTGTTCGTCTCGTTCAGACACAGAAAAGCAGAAACAGACGTGCTATTGTCATTCGTCACCCTCTGATTTAATGTTTAGGATCATTCAGCCACATCTACATCAGGTTGTCCCACCGTCCTCTGCAGTTTGAAACTACTTGAAGGAGCTGTGATGAGGTTTTTTCTTCTTCTGCAGTTTTTTGTAAGCTCTAATGGTTATTTTTTTGTCACCTTGTGTTATTTTTGAAAAGGGAATTATAAAATGCAAAGGGATTTATTTTATTTATTTTCACCCTTTTTTTGTCTTTGCTGGCTGCTTTTAGAGTAGCGTCGCCAATGTTTCCACACCGGTTGCTTTGACTCACTTTTCAATTTCTCTCATTTTTTTTATTCTCGGATGCTCAATCAGCTCGCTGCACAAACTTTCACTCGTTCAGTATTGGTCTCATCACTGCCAGGTTAAAGCTGCAGGGATAAACATGCAGATCTGTCGTTTTTATGTCACGATTTGATTGGCAGCTGTTTTTTTGTAAATATGAAAGAGGAGTCAAGTAGCTACTGCAGTTTTGAATAATCAAGCAATAAAAGCACCATCTAGAGTTCAGTCAGGCGGTTTGGAGGTGACGTCAGATGCTGGTGAGGGGTGTGTGTGGGGGGAGGGAAAGCTCCTGCATTGGTTTATTTCAAAAGAACTGTTAATGGCATGCCATATAAATTATTTATAATGAAAATTTTATTTTTGTAGTTTGTACAGATGTTAGTATGTAGACTGAAGTTCTATTTTTAAAGAGTAAATATATATTATATATAATTATATCTATTTGTTGCTGCGTTTGTTTCATTGTTTTTGATTTATTTTTTGTTTTTGGAGGGAGGGGGTGACTACAGATGACTGCAGAGGCCTTTTGTTGTTGTTGTTATTTGTGTTTGTTTGTTTGGAGCAAAGGGGGCAGTATGAGGACCATGAAGGAGAAGGTGTGTGTAGGAAAATGTTACACCTTTTGTTTTACTCCTTCCTTCTTCATCGTCATTTTAAGATGTTCTTGTCCACGTCTGAAACACTGTGACTTCTGAAAACTATGCTCAAGAAAACCCGTATGTGACCGCGATGTTCCCTCACCTGTTATAGAACTTTAACTAACAAAATAAATTCAATGAAAAAGTGATGCTTCTCATGTTTGCCTATTTGTGTGTGTGTGTGTGTGTGTGTGTGTGTGTCCGTGCTGTTATCATGCTGTTATCCTGGTGGAAAAAGGCCATCCCACTTGAGAATACAATTCACAATGATAGGTCAACAGTTAAATTACATCAATCTTACACAAAAGGTCTCCATGATCCAGAATTATGGGGTCAAAATGGGCTCAGCTCCATGTAAACTCGAAAAAATAAATTGTAAACTCAAATAAAAATTGAAAACTCGAAAAAATTAATTGTAAATTCGAACCAAAAAACTTGAAACTTGAAAAAAATAATTGTAAAAACAGTAAATAAAATATATATATATAACTTTGAACCTAAAACTGCAAACAAAAAACAAAAAACAAATTTCATTAAGGAAAACTAAATGAAACAAAAGTTGTGGCCGAGTTTACGTTTCTCTTCCTCCTCTGCTCTCAGGCCTGAGTTTACGTTTCCAATACTTTCTTTTCGTTTACGAAGCTGAGCCTGATTTCACATGGGGGGGGGCGGGCTTTGGGCTCATTGGCTGCATGGGAAATGAATGACAGCTGGGTGAAAGCGCTTAGGTTTGACGTCATTTCCGCCCAGGTCGTGTTTCTGTTGTTAGCAGTAGCACCATGGTTAGCACATCGACATTGCGCAATGGTGAGCCTACCTGCGTTGGGCAGACCACCGTTCATCTGCAGTAAGTTAATTTTTTCTGTTCATTTACCGTTTATGCAGTTAAAAGTTTTGTTTTTGTCTGACTTATTCAATGTGATTGAGCAGCGTGTGCTTCTTGTTAGCGGCTAGCAAGGTTAGCCATAGCTAAATTCTGAATTACACAGCATCTTTGTCAGATCACATCCATTTCTATTTAGCTCATTTTAACTTGAAAGTGAATGTGTGCAGATTCTCACAGATCTCAGTAACATGGAAGGTAGCCTAACCACCAAGCATGAAGCATATGCATCATTTTACACACAAGATTAATGCTAAGTTACATCTAATCACTGATAATATGTCTCCAATCCTGGTCCACGAGATCTGCTATCCAGCATGTTTTACTTTCTAACTCCTGCACACCTGATTTTAAAAACCAGAAGGTCTGCAGAGCTTAAAGACCACTAATTCAACCACTGACTCAGTTCTGTAGGAGCGTGTAAACTTGGGTTTAATAAATTAGCAATAATATTGGATGAGACCTGTTTTACATTCTGCATTTTTGTTGTTTTCAGGAAATGTTGGAGAAGCAAGTTATGGGAAGATTTCTACTAAGAGTTCAAGAGGCAGGTCACCACCAGACCACACTGGTGCTGTTCACAGCTCGTGGATGTGGAGGAGGAAGTTTCACAATCAGCGGTTTGTATGTGAATACCCAATGTAATATGCTCGCTCTTATTTCAGTTTCTGTCAGTGAGCCCAAGGGCAGCTGTAACTACAATGTAATTCATCGCCAGCAGTGTGTAAAAGTGTGTGGATTGATAAATAAGTCACTGTGGTGTAAAGTGCTTTGGAGTCCTCTGAAAGTCGCTGTTCAAGTGCAGGTCATTTATCATTTATGTGGAGGTGTACACAAAGTAAACAGAGTAACGCATATATATATATATATATACATACTGTGTATATATATATATATATATATATATATACATATATATAGTGTGTGTGTGTGTTAAGCAATATTCACATAGGTCTGTTTTATAGTTTTGACAAGCTATTTCACAAGGTGGGTAAAATTCTTTTCTAATGACTTGAATGTCTCACCTCACATTTTCATTCTTTCTTCCTTTGCAGCATAGAGAGACTATGGTGAGACCTGTGGATGGCAGTCACAAGCACATACTCTACCATCTTTTCCACAGCCTTGATGAAGAAGGTTCACTGGACTCCACCAGCTGTCCACCTTTTTGCAGCTTAGTGTATGTTCCTACCCCAGCTACAGTCAGAACTGTGCAGCTTTATTGGTGGAATAATCATCCCCTCCAAACAGCAGAACTTGATGTTAAACCAACTGTGGGAGATGGGGTGAAGAACTTCCAGGAATTGTGGTCCCACCTGTCCTCTCACACAGCAGAGCCTTGAAGTCCTCAGAGCAACCATCAATCCAAATGTACCATCAGATGATCATGGACCATACCTCTGTTCTAAACTATGTTCATACTCAAAGATGCCAAATGTTTCATTTTAAGGCCTAATAAGTGATTTTTAATATAAAGGTTTAGACAGATTTGTAAAACTCAAGAATTTAACTTTAGACATTGTCCATATTGATCTTTTCAGCTGTTATTTAATTTTAACTATTACTGGCCAAGTTTATTACTGATCATTTCAATAAATGTACTCATGGGAGACTGAAATATTGAGTTTATTGAGCAAACATAAACATAAGTGCAAAGGTTCAACGAAGAGTAATTTATCATGGTTATCCCAAGTGATTAAAAACTGGGTAGTTGAAGTACTGAATTTTAAATTTAGTTTTCGGAAGTCAATAAATGCTACCAGCAAACCACAAATGGGGTACTGAGATCACAATTTTAATTTTAAATCTTCAGGACACATTGAGTCATTATCTGTGTGTGGTAGCTCAGTCTGTAGGGCAGTGGGTTTATATGCAGGTGGTTCAGAGTTCAATACCTGGACAAACAATGACTTTTAGACTTTGTGTGAATTTCTGGACCACATGAAATGGTCTAAAAAGCAAATGAGTATCATCTACTTGCGTAGCTTGGTCTGTTGTGGCATTGGCTTGGTGTTCAGGGTTCAAACCCAGAACATAGCAATTTTAGGCTTTGTGTGAATTCTGGACAGCATGAAATGCTCTAAAAATCTAAGCAGTTGCATCCTTGTGTAGCTCAGTCTGTAAGTCCTTGGCTTGGCGTGTGAGTGGTTCAGGGTTCAATCCCCTGAAGAATACTTGTGTTGTGGAAATTGAGACTTCAAACCTTATGACTGAGCAAGTTTTTAAGTACAAAAGCTAAAAATAACAAGTTCAAATGTCCCACCAGAACATGTCCAAGCGTGAAGGGTTCCGTTGGCGCAGTGGGATTGTTCGCGTTCGTAAGTCGCCAGTGGTGCAGCAACTGGTTCAAATCCTGCTTGTGACTGACTGGACCTGGATCAGTGCGACAACTCTGAAAGGGGTCGGGGAGGGGGCCTGATTCCCTCCCTGAGTTTCTGAGAGATAAATGTGAGGGGTTATGCTGGTTGGAATCGTGCCAAGCTGGGGTTTTCCTAAAGTGGCAACAAAGTACTGAAAAAACAAAAAAACAAGCACCTTAAAGGGCTTAACACCCTACTGGACCATGTCAGTTGGCCAACTTAATTAAGTTTCACCAAGAAACTCAAGTTGCCTGTCAAGTGGAGATGGCAAGTTCAATTGGCACAAGTTACTTAAATTAAGTTGGTCCAGCCAAACTTACTTAAGCTGGACCATGTTACTTGGCCAACTTAATTAAATTTCACCAAGAAACTCAAGTTGCCTGGCAAATTGAGACAGCCCACTTAAGGGCCTAGTAAAGTTCTGTTAGCAGAAGTTACTTGGCCAAACTTACTTTAAGTTGGCCCTTGATATGGCCCATATCAAAACCCCAGCTTGGCACGATTCCATCCAGCATAACCCCTCACATTTATCTCTCAGAAACTCAGGGAGGGAATCAGGCCCCCTCCCCGACCCCTTTCAGAGTTGTCGCACTGATCCAGGTCCAGTCAGTCACAAGCAGGATTTGAACCAGTTGCTGCACCACTGGCGACTTACGAACACGAACAATCCCACTGCGCCAACGGAACCCTTCACGCTTGGACATGTTCTGGTGGGACATTTGAACTTGTTATTTTTAGCTTTTGTACTTAAAAACTTGCTCAGTCATAAGGTTTGAAGTCTCAATTTCCACAACACAAGTATTCTTCAGGGGATTGAACCCTGAACCACTCACACTCCAAGCCAAGGACTTACAGACTGAGCTACACAAGAATGCAACTGCTTAGATTTTTAGAGCATTTCATGCTGTCAAGAATTCACACAAAGTCTAAAAGACATTGTTTGTTTAGAACCCTGAACCATCAGCATGCCAACCCAGTAACTTACAGGGCAAACTAGACAAGCAGACACTTGCTACTTGGTTTTTGAGCATTTCATGTTGTCCAGAATTCACACAAAGCCTAAAATTGCTATGTTCTGGGTTTGAACCCTGAACCACCTGCACACCAAGCCAATGCCACAACAGACCAAGCTACGCAAGTAAATGATACTCATTTGCTTTTTAGACCATTTCATGTGGTCCAGAAATTCACACAGTCTAAAAGTCATTGTTTGTCCAGGTATTGAACTCTGAACCACCTGCATATAAACCCACTGCCCTACAGACTGAGCTACCACACACAGACAATGACTCAATGTGTCCTGAAGATTTAAAATTAAAATGAATTGTGATCTCAGTACCCCATTTGTGGTTTGCTGGTAGCATTTATTGACTTCCGAAAACTAAATTTAAAATTCAGTACTTCAACTACCCAGTTTTTAATCACTTGGGATAACCATGATAAATTACTCTTCGTTGAACCTTTGCACTTATGTTTATGTTTGCTCAATAAACTCAATATTTCAGTCTCCCATGAGTACATTTATTGAAATGATCAGTAATAAACTTGGCCAGTAATAGTTAAAATTAAATAACAGCTGAAAAGATAAATATGGACAATGTCTTGGGTTTTACAAATCTGTCTAAACCTTTCGAGCACGCTCTGTGATTGATCTCTGTACGTAAGCGGTATCTAATGCTACTGGTGCTCAGATCATATTGCATAGAACTCTATGAGACAGGGGGTGGGCTTAGCAAAACAACAAAAAGACACATTGCCTACATTATATCACAATACAAGATAAGACAATTACTTTCATGGCTTTCTAAAAAAAATCATACATAATTCCTGAAAGAGGAAAACTCCGTATTACAGCTTTAAATAAAGTGATGGCACATTGCTGACTCAGTCTGCAGGGCAGTGGGTTTGCAGGCTGTTCAGAATTCAATACCTGGGCAAACAATGTACCATCAGATGATCATGGACTCATGGGAGAATGAAATATTGAGTTTATTGAGAAAACATAAACATAAGCACACACCCTGAAAAATAAACTGGTGAAACACTTACAGTAGTTGTGGAGTAACAGCATGACTGTTATTTTACAAGCTTTATTATACAATAAACAACTACTCAAGCTCAATACAATAACAGGTTAAATTTGTGTATAACAGAATTACAAAAAGTTTGAAGTAAAGAGCTGTGACCTAAAATGCAAAACTACAAATCTTTTCAGATCATATGTGATTCTTTGCCAGACGTAATTGCAGTTGTCAAGTTTAGTACGAACTCTTCATAAGTGCAGAGGTGAGCAGTTGGAAATGTTAGTGTGTGAACATGCACTCACAACAGGAAAGCACAAGTTATCAGGCATGTGTTCAAAACAGACTCATTTTGAACCATCATCTTTCTGACAGTAGGAGGTGCCGATGTGACTCCTGTGAACCACTGCATGACCTTCAGGACAGTCAGCTGGTCATCTCTGCTGGCTGGCTGGCTATCTTGGGAGAAAAGCATGACTCATGATTAGTTTTGTATCAGAATGTTTTGTTTTTATTTAGTCTTTAGTGTGACAAAAAAGCTTAAAAAGGGACATTCCCCTCAGACCTGTAGCTATTATTTAATAACTATAATTTGCTATATTGTTTAGTATGCAACTGGATAATGTCAATACATTACCTCAAGTTCAGTCAGAATATCCTAAAGTAACTTCTTTGGTGTGCTTGATACTACAAGTTCACTCGTCTGAGGGGCAAGGTAGTTGGTGTCAGCCTGAAAAACACATGGAGACAAAGATGTAGTGTTATAGTGTATGATAACCATTCACCATACCAAAAAGGCAATACTGCCTTCTCATTATCTGTGACAAAAAGCAGTGTGGTCTGGTGGTGAGCTGCCTCTTGAACTCATAGTAGAAATCTTCCCATAACTTGCTTCTCCAACATTTCCTGAAAACAACAAAAATACAGAATGTAAAACAGGTCTCATCCAATATTATTGCTAATTTATTAAACCCAAGTTTACACGCTCCTACAGAACTGAGTCAGTGGTTGAATTAGTGGTCTTTAAGCTCTGCAGACCTTCTGGTTTTTAAAATCAGGTGTGCAGGAGTTAGAAAGTAAAACATGCTGGATAGCAGATCTCGTGGACCAGGATTGGAGACATATTATCAGTAATTAGATGTAACTTAGCATTAATCTTGTGTGTAAAATGATGCATATGCTTCATGCTTGGTGGTTAGGCTACCTTCCATGTTACTGAGATCTGTGAGAATCCGCACGCATTCACTTTCAAGTTAAAATGAGCTAAATAGAAATGGATGTGATCTGACAAAGATGCTGTGTAATTTAGAATTTAGCTAAGGCTAACCTTGCTAGCCGCTAACAAGAAGCACACGCTGCTCAATCACATTGAATAAGTCAGACAAAAACAAAACTTTTAACTGCATAAACGGTAAATGAACAGAAAAAATTAACTTACTGCAGATGAACGGTGGTCTGCCCAACGCAGGTAGGCTCACCATTGCGCAATGTCGATGTGCTAACCATGGTGCTACTGCTAACCATAGATATCATATAAACACTAGATGCCTTACCCGCGCTGTTCGTGGGCTGGACGAACGTCCGTACGTGGCGGCCATCTTACCTCGGACAGCTGCCCCCTTTCATAACATCGGTGTCAATGGTGAATGTACTATTTAAATAACTCTAACTTGCTCAATTTTCAACCGATTTTCAAACGGTTTGGTTTGTTATAAACGCCAGAGACTTGGCTATGAAATATATCGGGTTTGGCCGGAAACTCCCCTTATTTCACTCCACTTTCCAGCATTTTTCCCATATCCTGTCAATTTCTCAGACTTAACATATGATCGTTTTAATGTCAACAAAGATCTGCTTCTGATCAACTAACTGTGGTTTGTAAAATGATTGATTGAGGTCAACTTATAAATATCTTATATCTTATAATATGCCTTGTAACTTACCATATCAACCTATAAATAAAGTCATAAATACCCTATTAAATTTAAAGACAATAGTAAAAAAAAATAAACAGCAAACTTAAAGAAAAACACCCAGTCAAAAAAAAGAACTCAGAAAATATTTAATTTATTTTACCATTAATATTTGCAAATATGAACCAAATGTATACTTGCTTTGTCAAGTTGATTATTATAATTAACATTTATTTTTTTTTCAGCCTGCAACCCATTTACAATGAAAGTTTAAGATGAAGAGAAAACTAGGATAATTGTGAGTTAACGTAACAGGATAAATAAATACTTATTAAAAACAAATAAACAAAATAAAGAATACCTGAATGACAGTAATGGAAAACTTGTTTATTAGATTTCAAAACATGTTTTTGATTATAAAAATTACAGTCTCTATTCAGATATTTTTGTCAAGTCTATAGAACCCTGACTACCTCAGACAAACAATATGACAATGTCTGAGATCCTAAAATCACATGGTGTGCATTGTGAGCTTCATCTGCTACTGACCTTTGAAAAGGACAGCTTTTGTGAGCTTCTGTCTCACGTTGTCAGACTGTAAGCTAAGTGTTGTTAACTTGGCAATGTGGTGCATCCTCAGCTTGAAGAACAGGGAGACAATAGATGTCAACAGTGTATGGTAGTGAGACTCAATTCCATACTGTGTATCTCTGATGTGCTCCCCAAGCAAAAACACATCCTCTGACCCGATCCTCTCACGCACAAGGTAGATCACCTCCAGTGGTTTGATGGGCTGTGATCGTCTGCCTGCTGATGCCTGGCGAATTGCCCACTCTGCTGCTCTGATGACCCTCACAGTACCTTCAGATGGGATCACAAGACCCCCGTTGTTTTTCAGAGACAGCAAATGGTAGCTCTGGTTATTATTGGCGGATGCAGCATCCATTACCAGGCTGGCACGGCAGACATCACAAGACAGCTTTTTCATTGCTCGCCGCACAACAAAACCTGAAATTACAGTTACCAATGTAACTGGACAGCGTGGTTGCCTTTATACTGTACATAGGCCTATAAAACAATATGGTGTCAGATGAGAAATCAGACAAGAACTATAGTTTGGCTACCTAAAGGCAAACAAGTAATCATGATTAGAGTAAGCATGGAATAAATGTTATTTTATTTATTGGGGGGATTTGATAAGCCAGCAGTTTTTCAGAAGACTACAAACATATACATACACACAACTGTACCTGCAATGTACACTAGAATGTTGTCCACAAGACCATCAAAGTGGGTAGGAAGGTAGTTGTGGTCTTGTACAAGGGCAGAGATGTCAGCAAACGGGGGTGGAAGATCATCTCTTTCTGCATTGGAAAAGTCTGCACCTGACAGGTTGGTAGATGTGTCAATGTGGTAGGACTGGGTAGCAGAGGACCTCGCTACAGCTGGAAGGGACTCCGTGTAATCCTGTGCTGTCACATTGCCTTTGCTGCTTGGTCTAACAACCCCACACTTGGCCATTAACTTCTGGAAGATGTACTTGAATTGGCTGGCATTAGGGTTGTTATTCCAGCCACCTAAAATAACACAACAATTAACACCATAATGAAGTAAGTTACTTTACGTGCTCTTACAGATTTAAGGTCAGTTCCTAATGTTCTTTTTCATGTTCTAAGGTAGGTATATAGATTTAACAGTAAAGCCATACAGGTAGGTATGGGGGAGGGGGGGGGGGTGTCAAGATGAGCACTACCTGATGCTCTGATGGAGTTGAATAGCAGCTCCAAATGGTCCTGGCTGAACCTGTATGTCAATACATACAGCTGTCCTTCAAGCAGCACTGGAACCATCGACATAAAGGTGTCGATATTGATGATGAAGCCCAGGATGGAGAGGAACCTTCATAAAGGAACATTGTGTTATTGGATGATCCTGCAAAACAGGACACTGTAAAGCAGGGACACAAAGGTATATGGTGAAAATAGAGAGTGTTTGCCAAGAAGCAATGTGCCCTGGGGTTGCCAGGGCACACACCAATCCCTATTTCACACAATTCACTTAACTGCCACAATTTTGGTGAAATGTGGGGTCAAGATCAGTATTTTGCATCCTTGATCAAATTTTTTTTTATCAGGATGAAAATTTTAATCCTTAAAATTAGGAGAGTAAAACTGCTAGAACCAATTCACAATAGAACATGCAATACATACCAATTTGACACATGCACTGCTGGGGGCAAGGGAGGTAGGACTGAGCACAAAAGAATTTGAAAGGAGACAAATACACAGGCAGCAAAGACATTGAATCAATACATCATATGAATAATACGTACCACTGCATGAACTTGTAGAGGAGTTGGGCATCTTTATGAATTCGATGCAGACAGGATAGAACATCTTACAAGACAGTTCTTCTTATGAACTCAAAATAGATAGGAGGAATGAGCATCTTATGAACTCGATGCAAACAGGACAGAACATCTTACAAGACAGTTCTTCTTATGAACTCAAAATAGATAGGAGGAATGAACATCTTATGAACTCGAAGGCAGGACAGAGCATCTGAACATGATGCAGAAGAGATTAGAGAATGTCATAAATGTCATGATGAACTGGAGAACTGAACATTTCATTTATTGTAGGGATGCACTGAAACCAGTAAAGGTGGACTACTGGCAAGCATTAAAAAAGTGTATTTCCAAAAATTTCTATATTTCCAAAATATTCTACTGCATATTTGTGACTACTGAAAATTACTGTAGTTTTACCTATAATTACATAGGTTGAAAAGGGTGTCAGTGCATCACTAACATAAAATTTACTATTTTTAAAAGACCTCTTGGTTCTGAAAAGGGGGGTGCCATCTCCCATCTTCAAAGAGACCAAGTACCCCCTGGCTCTTGACAAGAACTCCCTAGTGCTCGTCCAATTATTAGAGCCAAGGGGGGCTTTGAACCCTTTGCTTCTTGGGTTGCGGCTGTTCATGATGTCAAACAGCCTGTCCATTATCTATAAATATATATATATATATATGTATTAACTGGAAGCAATGACATAATTGCCATAACTAGGTATTGACAGAAATCATTAAAGTTATGGTAACCCTGTAAATCAGAGATTCAACTATAAGTATTCTGTGATCAAAATGACAACAGGTAGTACCACCAGGATTATAGTGGTTAAAGCAATAATTCACAGAAATGAAACAGAATACTGCAAAATTATTTAGGGGAAAGATTGAAAACCCTAGATGTCCTACCTCAATGAATTGTACTGTGGCCTCACAGTCTTTGAACTGTGCTTCGCCAATCTCACTCAGGGTGCGGAGGGCCACTGCCACCGAGTTGCTCAGAGTTTGAGCTGCCAGGGAAACCTTGATTGGGTTCATAAGGAGACAGTGCAAATAAAAAGTACATAAGCATCAAAAATACAAACATCACCACCAAGGATGAATATACAAAGCTTATTTATATTGTAGCCTTGTTAGCAAAATGCATCTTACACACATACCTTCATCTTCTGATTGGCAAAGTTTACATGCTTATCTGTGACTCTATTGGCAGCATGTAGTCCAACTTTCTTCTGGATGTTGTTCAGGTGAACGATGTACTGCCAATTTACGCTGCCATCAATGCTGGTAATCGGGCTGTATACCTTCAGAATAGAATGTTGTTTACATTTTCACTGCCAACACTCGTACCATGTAAAGCTCTGTATTCTACACATTTATGTAGATAAATGCAATCAAAATGTATAACATAGTAGAATATAGTCAACCAAAACAGATAGGCATTACACAGCTTGTACCTGAAACATGTTGCGCGTCAGTTTCAACATGTGGCAAGCATCCATTATAATGAACACCCTGTCATTGGTGACAGGATGAGGGAAATGTGTCTTCAAGGGCTCACAGGGGTTTCCTTTCAGACAACATCCAAGTTGTGTGCACATGCTGATGTTAGATGCGTGGCCGTCTCTCTCTCTCTCTCAACCTTGATAACGTGCAAAATAGCTTAGCCGGGACCGGGACACATTGTTCACAATTAAGTCGTGTTTCGAAAGCAAAAGCGGTCATTTCAACATGTGCAAGTATCCCGTGTCAAGTCTATGTATAATAACGTTTGTACTAAGGTAAACCGCTTGTAAATCAGTAAACATTTCATCGAGTTAAGTATTTTTATTTGAGCTGATGTTCACTCACCTTCCATCTGCTACCATTGAGAGCGGAGCGTCTGCTGTCCGAGGTAAGATGGCCGCCGCGTACGGACGCTGTCGACTCCCAGTTCAGGCATCTAGTGTTTATATGATATCTATGCTGCTAACAACAGAAACACGACCTGGGCGGAAATGACGTCAAACCTAAGCGCTTTCACCCAGCTGTCATTCGGTCATTCATTTCCCATGCAGCCAATGAGCACAAAGCCCGCCCCCCCCATGTGAAATCAGGCTCAGCATCGTAAACGAAAAGAAAGTATTGGAAACGTAAACTCAGGCCTGAGAGCAGAGGAGGAAGAGAAACGTAAACTCGGCCACAACTTTTGTTTCATTTAGTTTTCCTTAATGAAATTTGTTTTTTGGTTGCAGTTTTAGGTTCAAAGTTATATTTATTTTTTTAATTTACTGTTTTTATTTACAATTATTTTTTTCAAGTTTTTTGGTTCGAATTTACAATTTCTTTTTTCGAGTTTTCAATTTTTATTTGAATTTACAATTTATTTTTTCGAGTTTTCAATTTTTATTTGAATTTACAATTTATTTTTTCGAGTTTACATGGAGCTGAGCCCATTTTGACCCCATACAGAATAGACAAAAATGTTGCAGCGACTAGCCTTTTTTTTTGCCTCAAAAGAAAAACACACCTTATTTTGAAAGAAGAAGCCCAGTTTGAATATCCTCGTAAGATTATCTATATGGGGCTTAAAGGAGAGGGAGTCATCGAGCCAGACACCAAGGTATTTGGTCTAAATGGACCACCTCTATGATATTTCCCTCAAGAGTGGATACTGAGGGTATACTTAGAGGTCTTTTCTTAGAACATTAGTTTAGTCTTGCCTGCATTGAGGACCAATTTTAACTGCAGAAGTGTTTGCTGGACTTCATTAAAAGCTTTCTGAAAGGATTCAACAGCTTTAGTATATGGGAATGTGCCAAAACAGTAAAGCAGGGTGCCCAATCCTGGTCCTGGAGAGCTACTATCTAGCATGTCTTAGTTTTAACTCTGCTTAAACACACCTGATTTCAATCAGCAGGTGATTAACAGGCTTCTGCAAAGCTTGATGAGCTGCTGCACAGGTGATTCAACCACTGAATCAAGCGTTTTGGAGCAGAGAAACCACTAAAATGTGCTGGATAGTAGCTCTCCAGGACCAGGATTGGGCACCCCTGCAGTAAATTGCGTCATCAGCATAAAATTGCATATTAGCATCCAACACATTTTGTCCTATTTCATTAATTAACATAATGAACAAGAGGGGTCCCAAAACTGAACCCTGTGGTACCCCCTTGTAGACACTCAAAAATTCAGAGCACAATCCATCACATTTAACGCCTCAAGTTGAAGTAAAAGGCATTCTCCGTTTTCTTTAAGAATACAACACTCCTTATGGATTATTATAACTCAAACAGTAATGCTGTGTGGTGTTTTACTGAAAAAGAGAATTTCCCTCAGATTAGTTAAATGAAACTGGTGGGAATCTCTTCCTGTGTTCATCACTTCATGTTACTTGAACCAACTGAAACCAACATGATTATTACATATAAGACGTGTGTGATCAGATCACGCTGATCACACACGTCTGATAGCTGACATGTTTTATAGACTTTTGTTTGACATTCAGTGAAATGAAACGCTGAACCTCCTAGACCATAGCTGCTGGTATCACTTGCTTCCTAAAACACTCTTGTGACTGTTTTGTCTAAAAACTCCACCACTGTGCACAACACACACACACACACACACTTTAACAATAGTTTGATTAACCCTAACCCTGACATGCTTTACACGTACATAAACTATGGAACACAAAACAACCCAAACATTAATCATGAACCCTTGTTTACTTCATGCTTTCGTTTCTAACCTTAAACCCAGAATTGTGACCAAGTTGTGTTTTAACCTGAGTGTGAAGCCGTTTTATTTTGAGACCCAGTGCATCTAATAAAACATGATTACCTCCGACTTCTCTTAAACGCTGAAATGCTCCTACAGGCCCACCTGTGTAGATGAAAGGTAGTTGCTGTAAATTCCTCCCCTTTCCACATAACAGCTCCTCGTTTGTCAGCCCATGTCTGAATCTGATACCTCCGTCTTTGAAGTCACGCACATCCACTTCTAAACCAAACAGTGTTCTACAACAACGTCATGTAACAGTACGGCACGCTGAAAAGGAAAGGTAAAATTTCACTTTGCTGCATGAGAACAAATTTGCCAACCGAGTGATGTTTTCATGCTGCGTTCAATGTCACAACTCATGAAGAACACATTGATCACATTTGGAGGAAATTTTAGACAAATTGGAACATTTAGTCAAGAAATCCTTTCTGTTTTAAATAAAAACAACCAGCATTTTAAAGATTTAGTCATATTCACTTTAAAATGTGTTATCAGTGATATAAGGGCTTCATCTTTGGCTGATAAAAGGTAATTGCTAATTCTTCACACATCATATTTAACACTAGCACATGCTACGGTATAAGAGGAATAGGAACTATCATAACATGATCAGAAAGAGTTCAGGTTGTAAATAAATAAATAAATAAACATGCGTGTCATAGATTCACCCTTCACAAAAAAAATCCTATTAAGGTCACAAACTCTATGTTCAAACAAACTGCAGTTAATCTGCATATTTTATTTAAATTTTCCAGGTAGGAGCCTCCTATTGGATAATTACTGCATGGGCGATTATCTTTCAGCTGGCAGCAAGTTATTTAAATCCAACTGATGCAATGAGTTGCTTCTCATTTCTTCAACAACCATGTGGAAAGACACATCTGGTGGTCATCCATCACTGGCATGCATCAAGCAGAGAAAGCATCTAAGGAGATTGCAGAAATGACTAAAACTGGGTTCAGAACTGTCCAACACATTATTAAAAACTGGTTTGATGAGTCCAGATGGACCCTGTTCCAGAGTGATGGGTGCATCAGGGTAAGAAGAGCGGCAGATGAAGTGATGCACCCATCACGCCTATAGTGCCTACTGTACAAGCCGGTGGGGGCGGGGCTATGATCTGGGGTTCTGCAGTTGGTCAGGTCTAGGTTCAGCAACAGGATGTGCTCCAAGAATGAGGTCAGCTGACTACCTGAATATACTGAATGACCAGGTTATTCCATCAATGGATGTGTTCTCCCCTGATGGCACGGGCATATTCCAAGATGACAACGCCAGGATTCATCGGGCTCAAATAGTGAAAGAGTGGTTCAGGGAGCATGAGACATCATTTTCACCACAGAGTCCAGACCTGAACCCCATTGAGAACCTTTGGGATGTGCTAGAGAAGGCTTTGTGCAGCGGTCAGACTCTACCATCATCAATGCAAGATCTTGGTGAAACATTAATGCAACACTGGATGGAAATAAATCTGGTGACATTGCAGAAGCTTATGAAACAATGACACAGTGAATGTGTGTCGTAATCAAAGCTAAAGGCAACCCAACAAAATATTAGAGTGTGGCCTTTTTTGTTGGTCGAGCAGTGTGTGTCTGACCACTTCATATTATCAAGAACTGGACAATTTTATCATCTAGAACGTTTTACGCTGGTCTGATATTTCAGACAAATTGCTGCATGCAAAGAAAACTTTTTTTTTTTTAGCCTTCAAGCATCACAAGATGAGAAACATAAATTCTCACGTTATGATCTTTTTATTTATACTGATATAAAAGTTTTAAAGTCAGACGTGTTTCCCTTCTGAGCGGTGCCAAGAGAACAAGATTAAATCATAATATGTCAACTTTTTTTATTACAGCTGCAACATTTTGTCCACTGATCAGTCATTTGACCTGCAGTATATCAGTCAAAAAATATCGCTTTAGTCAGTAATTTACCCTTACTGAAGCAAAGCTAAAAGGATACATATTGTTGTCAGTTTATTTTATGACTAATAGGAGTGTTTTGTGCACACTTTTGATCAGATCATAACAACCTAGCTGTACCAGAGCCATATTCTCCAAACTGTAAACAACAGGTGCCTTATCTAACATGACCATAAAATAGGTTTTCCTCAAAGATCACGACACACTTGATTTATGAATGATGTTTGGTGGTAAACGTGGATTTTTATAGCTGCATTGTTTTATTGAGCTTTATCTCTGCTCTTCATATTTTCACATTTCATGATTTTATTGGCGATGACGTTAAATTTACCGAGGAATGTAGAGATAGGAGGCGTTCTGATAGCAGATGGAATGCTGTTATCGGAGCGTTCCATATCTAAAGAGAACAAAACCCTGATCTGTGTCAGACAACATCACTGAGTGTGAGAGCGGTTAAAGAGCACCTTCCCTCCACTCTGGGTGTGAATGCAGTGTGTGGGCCCAGATAGGAGCTGATAGTCCAGATAGACTGATCTCACTCCTGACCTGTGTGTGAAGGAGAGAAAACATGACGAAAGAACAAAAGAATGAAGTTATTATTTGGTAGTGCGTGCGTGTGTGCGTGTGTGTGTGTGTGTGTGTGTGTGTGTGTGTGTGTGTGTGTGCCAATGACTGTTATTACTTCATACAATATTATATCTGTCTGTCTGTCTGTCTGTCTACTGTACTCACATGCTGTACTAGAGATGCAGTTAAAACCGTTTTAATTGTAAAATCTACATTTCAAACACTTACATGCAGACATGTTGTTAATTTGAAACTTAGATTTGAAGATTAACAAAGTCAAGGTTAACCAAAGACGATTTTTTCCTTGGATATTTGCCAGAATAGTCTGTAGGCATGTTTCCAGGCTGGATTATGTGATTTGTACCTCAATCATCATCCTTATCTTGGATTGAGCACATTTTAAAAGTAATAAGGTTTTAGCTTTGAAACTGTTCACTGTACTCAACATAAGAGTTCATCGGTGTTGCATATTTTACTCATTTTTTCCTCAAAAAAAAAAAAAAGAAAAAATTCTGACCTAATTTTCATGCTGATGTACTTAATGGAGTCTGTTCTCCAACACTGAATGCTCTGTTGTATTTCTTATATAGTTTTTGTTGCTATAGTAACTCCGTGTCGTCCGTGTGCATCAAACTGTTGCTCCAACGGACTTTCTTCTAATCACGCCTCATAGAAACAGAGGAAGCGAGATCAATATTTACTTCAAATTCTCTTTAACATAACAAATGTGTTTGTAATCTTTACCCCATATGTGTGTGTGTGTGTGTGTGTTTGGTATACCTTGGCCGTGACCAGCCCTGTCGAGGGGTGGCTGTTGGGGGGGTTATGAAGTTCCAGGCAATCATGCAGACAGGCGGTAGAGCCCATATAGTGTAAACATGTTTTAAATAAACAGGAACAGCGTAATGCCCTTTTAATTGATTCATTCTGTGCTCCGCTGTTTACAGAAGGGCCTAAATATGAGCCTCGTAAGGCAGAGGCCTTGTGTTTATAAGTGGTTTGTTTGGTTCAAACAATAACAGTTTGAACACCAGATGTAGCTGTGGATCCGCCATGATGTGTCGTGCTGCATCGAACGCTACGGTGTTGGGGATTTTGTTGTTTCTTCTTTCTTTTTTTATAAATTCAATCTTTTGTCCATATGGGTTTCCCTTTGAGACCAAAGTTTGACTAGAGGCAGAGTGCCCCTCCATCTCCAGCCAGCGTGGGCTGGTGTGCGAGTCTGAAGTTTAAATTGCAGCCATGGTGTAATGATATGGTGGCATGATGGCGTTGAGGGGTACTCCAAAAAGAAGGCGAGGGTTGGTAATTAAACATATGCAGACACACTGAGGGTGAGACACACACAGAGAAAGAGAGGGAGAGAATTAAAGCAAAACCTAAACACATCCAAGTGGGGTAGTAAAAGCTAATGAAGGCTCAGTGCTAGGCTGGCACAGGCAGCCATTTCATGTGGTGAACAGAGGAGGAGGAGGAGGAGGAGGAGGAGGAGGTCTGGGGCAGGCCGGGGAGCAATAAGGCAAAACCATCTACAGAAAGTGAAGCAAACCAAAAGATAAACTATAATTGACACCATGCATGAGCAGCACGGTTTCTCAACATCGTTGGTCTCAGCGGCTGCCAGATCTTTGTCTGGGCAACGGAAAAGGCAAACAATGGCATTAACACATTTGGGTGCAATAACAATAAAATCCACTCTCCACTGTAGGTAGCCATAACTGACAGAGTTAACAAGCCCGGGTCCTTTACAGTAAACACGGTAACCCGGTAATTATCACAAACACAAGCATTAATGCAGGGCTGAACTCTGGCTGCGTCGCTGCACGTTCACCGGAGAGGCCCGGTTTCACCGTGACTGCTTCAGGTCCGGAGCAATCTCCAAGTTCAGGTTTTGATAACAAGGATGTAAAGCTTCAACTCCACTAATGGCCTGGGGAAGTTCTTTACTTGTTTTAGTCACATCTTCAAAGGTTAAGCAAAGTTTGGAGCCATTATTATCGAGCACACATCAGAGGCCAGTGATGTGGTTTCTGT
>SSNS01000120.1:805653-890811 GCA_006937985.1 Aphyosemion australe
AATTTTCTGCTAACACTTTTGCAAATTTGGCTCAAACACAAAACTGTCATCAGTAGAACAAACATTTTCTGCAGCGCACACAGATCATGTGGTTTTCAAGCGGGCTATAAAACTCTGCACTGTTAGTGTAAGTTTTTCTTTAAAGAAGCTGGGGTCCACATGTTGTGGATCCCTGAACTGTGGAAGCAAACATCTGATTTTTCTACTGAGCCCCGTAAAAAAGGGGAAAGAAACACTGGTGGGTTTTGAGGATTAATTTCAAAAGCACACTGACACATTACTGTTCTCTTCATGGTTTGTGGTTTCCATTGGTGTTCCCCTTTGAGGTTGCGTTCAGGCCTGCTGTACTTCAGTCTTAACAGTTCACATAAAGACACTGATTGAATTCAAGGATAGATTTTATAAGCTAATTTCACAGTCAGGGCTAAAACCTCGTCCCTGGTGCATTTCATTCTGTTCACGTTTAACAGATTTGGAGGATTTTTTCTTTGCTGGGAGGCAACCCCCTTTGCTTTTTGTAGTTTAAAGTGAAAACTGACGGAGGCTAGGAGGGAAATTGTGGCTGACAGAAAAGCCCTGAGGGCTAGTTCCTGATCAGATGAAGTAACAGGAAAAGTGAACCGTGTTTGGAAAAAAAAGTGTGAGAATATGGAAGGAAAGCTGAGAGAGTAACTGAGTTTCTGCAGATCACAAATCTGAAGATGCTATAAACTCATCAAACGAGGACAGCTTTTTAAAATGTTCACATACTTTCAATATATTTCATTCACATTCTTTTCTGCATGTATTTTTACCCCCTGGACTAAATCTTTTGCACAGTTAAGAGATGTTTTGTTTTGTTTTTTGTGCATGAATGCTTTAAATTATTTTTTAAGATGGGCAGTGAGAAACATTTGTTAAATCTGCAGTTAGTTTTTTCCACGTTGTTATTTTATTGTGTTATGATTTTATTTAGATCAGTGGAACTACATTTTACTGTGATTTTTAAGCTACTGATGCTGTGTTCAGCACTTTGGTCGTCCTTCACGGCTGTGTTAAAGTGCTATTTAAATACACTGCTAAAAAAAATAAGACATCCTAGATCTGAATGAATGAAATATTCTTATTAAATACTTTGTTCTTTACATAGTTGAATGTTCTGACAACAGAATCACACAAAAATTATCAATGGAAATCAGATTTATCAACCCAATGGAGGTCTGGATTTGTAGTCACACTCAAAACTAAAGTGTAAAAACACACTACAGGCTGATCCAACTTTGATGTCCTTAAAACAAGTCAAAATGAGGCTCAGTAGTGGGTGTGGCCTACACGTGTCTGTATGACCTCCCTACAATGCCTGGGCATGCTCCTGATGAGGTGGTGGATGGTCTCCTGAGGGATCTCCTCCCAGACCTGGACTAAAGCATCCACCAACTCCTGGACAGTCTGTGGTGCAACGTGGTGTTGGTGGATGGTGTGAGACGTGATGTCCCATGTGCTCAATTGGATTCATGTCTGGGGAACGGGCGGGCCAGTCCATAGCATCAAGGCCTTCATCTTGCAGGAACTGCTGACACACTCTAGCCACATGAGGTCTAGCATTGTCCTGCATTAGGAGGAACCCAGGGCCAACCGCACCAGCATATGGTCTCATCTCAGTACCTAATGGCAGTCAGGCTACCTCTGGCGAGTACATGGAGGGCTGTCCCAAAGAAATGCCACAGACATCATTACTGACCCACTGCCAAACCGGACATGCTGGAGGATGTTGCAGGCAGCAGAACGTTCTCCACGGCGTCTCCAGACTCTATCACATCTGTCACATGTGCTCAGTGTGAACCTGCTTTCATCTGTGAAGATCACAGTTTGTCAATCTTGGTGTTCTCTGACTAATGCCAAACGTCCTGCACGGTGTTGGGCTGTAAGCACAACCCCCACCTGTGGACGTCAGGCCCTCATACCACCCTCATGGAGTCTGTTTCTGACCGTTTGAGCAGACACATGCACATTTCTGGCTGGAGGTCATTGTGCAGGGCTCTGGCAGTGCTCCTCCTGTTCTTCCTTGCACAAAGACAGAGGTAGTGGTCCTCCTTCGGCCTCCTCCACATCTCCTGATGTACTGACCTGTCTCCTGGTAGCGCCTCCATGCTCTGGACACTACGCTGACAGACACAGCAAACCTTCTTGCCACAGCTCGCATTGATGTGCCATCCTGGATGAGCTGCACTACCTGAGCCACTTGTGTGGGTTGTAGACTCCGTCTCATGCTACCACTAGAGTGAAAGCACCGCCAGCATTCAAACGTGACCAAAACATCAGCCAGAAAGCAGGAACTGAGACGTGGTCTGTGGTCACCATCTGCAAAACCACTCCTTTAGTGGGGATGTCCTAGCCTAGTGAACTAGACCAATTCTTGCTTTGCAGAGTTTGGTCTAGGCACGCTTCATTGGAAATCTCGCAGCACAAACCACTGCTGTGTCTATCCAATCACAACTCGCTATAGTTTTGGTTGGGCCAATCACAGCGCTCTATATTGTGGGCCAATCACAGAGCGGGAGTAGCCGATGACGTCAGCGCTGCGGCCGCAAACCCAAGCAACATGGCGGCAGCGCCGGAGCCACGTTCTTTTGAAACGGCTTTGTCATCAACATTGGATTATTTAGACTCCAACGTGCGTAAGTCTGTCGGCTATACTTAACGGCTTCTTATTTTTATCAAACAAAGTAGTGCAATGTCCCAGTACACCTGATATTCACATGTTTTTATACGAAAACGACAGAAATCATTGACGCCATTAGTGGGTCCCGCTTTTCCATCGCTGCGATTACGTCACGTTGTTCGTTACTCTGATTGGTCCTAGCGCTATCCAATTGCGTGCTGACATTTTGAAAGACAACCGTAGATCCCGCCTCACGACTGAGAGCCGTCAATGGTTCGTGGCCAGACTATATATACACATATATAGGATGGCTTGCCAGGCTAGGGATGTCCTGCTAATTGCCTATAATTTCCACCTGTTGTCTATTCCATTTGCACAACAGCAGGTGAAACTGATTTGTTAATTAGTGTTGCTTCCTAAGTGGACAGTTTGATTTCACAGAAGTGTGACTGACTTGGAGATACACTGTGTTTTTTATTTTTTTGAGCAATATAAATTTGATGACGATGACAACGACGATGATTCTTGATTAAAAAAAAAATCTCTAAATTTAAAAATTTCATATACCTGCTAATAATTTAAAACATCTGAAATTGGTCAAAGTGCTCCATATCAGTGCTTAAATTTTATTTATGAGATACAAGCCCAAAAAGTAGGGAACCACATGGTTTGAATTTTATAATTTCCTTGTGTCTTTCTTTGTGCGTGTCTATTCATCCAGAAATAAATAAAGCTGAGTAAATTGGACTTATTGACCTAAATTGTGAGAAGTTATAATAAAAGTATCTTAAAGCTGCACTTTGTCCAGACATTCAGTTCACAAATGTACACAGACTCAGTGATGCTGCTGATTTAGTTCTACTCAGCCTGAGTTGTTCGACTTGAAGTTAAATCTTCTGATCTAGTTTTGACTCATGTCAGTCCTAAACTTAAAAGCGACATTGTGTGCAACGCTGATGACCCAATACATTTATAAAATTGCAGCCTGAAAAACAGATTCTAAAAAAAAATGTATGTGGTTTTAAACTCGAGGCGAAGACATGAGCTCAAAGGTTTGAGAGATGATAGCTGAACTATTTAAACACTTGTAATAAGTAAGGATATGTCTCTAAACTGATTGGCTGGTGAGGATTTCCACATGATAAGAACACCAACGTGCTTTAATGAGCTCAGAGAAACTTTGAGAGTTTAGTCTGGTTAGCTCCTTGGCTGGAGAGGTTTTAAATCCCTGCTGGATCAAAGTTCAGTCATGGAACAATAAATCAAACTCAGAAAAACAGATGAATGGGAAAAGTTCTGTTCTGCTGCAGGCTCATGCGTGCTGCCACTGCTGTTTGCAGCTATACTTCACTCTGCTGGTCAAACTGAGATGTGCATCACAAACTCTGAATACTTTTGAGTTTTTTTTAAATAAAAGTAAAACATATTCCTTTAATAACATTATACCACCACATATTTCCAGCTTATCGGTGAAAACTCATCATTAAAGACTCAAAATCCTAAATTTATTGAGAAGATCCACAATGAATTTATTTCATTTACATAAAAATGTTCAGTACAGTTTTCATTCCCTCCTTTTTGTTCATCTTACTTATTTTCTCCTCATCTGTCGACCATCTTGGGTGGTTTGTAGGTGTGTGTGGCTCACATGCAGCGAGTGTGTGTGTGTTTATTTAGTCAGTGTAGACAGAACAGGCCCTTGGCCTCTGCCAATTTTCTTTAAACTGAGAAAATATGCTTTTGAACAGATGGAAAAATGGGGATAGACTCCAGGCCAACAGACCCGAGCCTCCTCCTTCCTCGGATCAAGAAATCAGCACCTTAGAATCCAAGACTGCCCTCGCGTCTCAGACAACATGCGTAAATGTCTGAAATCACCGGGTTTGCTCCTAAACTTCATGAGATTTAATCTTTTTCAATAGAAATATTTTAAAAATTCTTATCCAAGATATAATTTAATGTAACAAGTCTTTTAATCAATGCACTCAAGGCCACGGGAGACGTGTTGAACTCAGGCTGTGGAAATGGATGGACCAACTGACTGAGGGGGAAAAGGAGGGAGGCGCTTGGAGTAAAGAGGTCTGAAAGAGGGAGGAGGGTGTCAGTGTTTGGGGTGGGGGTGGGGGGCGAGGAACGGGAGGAGGAGGGGAATACCACCCACTAAGCCAGTTGTGCAGAAGTTCTGGGGGTTGGGCTGCCCACAGGAAACAGTTGTGGCTCCGTCCCAGGCCTCACACCAAGCAGCCCTGGGCCACCCAGTGATCAGCAGACAGACCCACCAAATGGCCCGGACAGTCAACCGACGGGGATTTATTTATTTTTCATCCTCTGGCGGTGTGTGTGTGTGTGTGTGGGGTGTGCACGAGCTGTTTATTAGAACTTTGATTTGTCATGTGTCAGCGTTTGCTTGCGGGGAATGTGTATACACGAGTCAAGGTTGTGTATAGTTAGGAGGTTTGGAGGCTACAGAGGGTGTGTGATGGAAATGCTTGGGGGCAAAAAAAAAAAGGAAAAAGTGGGAAGCCTCCCACGCTGAAGGCAAAGGCTGAACTGCATTATGGGTCATTCTCCAGCTGTCGCTGATTGTTGATGTCATGGGGGACTGGCTTGCAGAAGGTGTGGGAAGAGACAGACAGCATGTGGACAAACAGAATTCCTGTTCTCACGTGGAGGAAGAGCAGGCGGCCTAATGGAGCTGCATTGAGCAGAATTTGAGCGAGTGGTGAAAAAAAAAAAAAGCCTGTAGCAATTTAAAATAACAGACACGTGTGTTTTGGACAAAATATTTAGAATGCCTTCTTATTTGGTGACATCAGCTCATGTTGACAGCTTGTTGGATTAATATTTATAACATGAATCATATTTATACAAACTGAAGGGTTACCCACAAGCAGTCAATTAATCACTTCACAATCAGTAAATACGTCACCGCTGAAGCTGAAACATTTCTGTTCAAAAATTAAAAACAAAATAAAACAGAATGGTAAATGGCCTGTATTTGATATAGCATCTTCCAGAGTCCTAGAACCCCCCAAGGTGCTTTACAACACAATCAGTCATTCACCCATTCATGCACACATTCACACCCTGGTGGTGATGAGCTACAACACCTGCCCTGGGGCACATTGACTGGTGCCACAGGTGGTGTGGGTTAAGTGTCTTGCCCAAGGACTCAATGACAGCAACAGACTGAGCAGGGTGTGAACCTGCAACCTTCCGATTGCGGGGCAGGCACTTAACTCCTCTGCCACCATCACCCAGGAGAAAAGCTTACTAGTAAATGTTGGGGAGGCAGCAAAAATAGAAAAAATGTGAAAAGATACAAATTTAAAAAGTAAAATTAAATATAACAAAGAAAAATGATATAAAAATAGGATAAAATAGAAAAATAGAAATCATGGAGCAAGAACAAGTCAGCATGAAAGGAGAGATGAAAACAGATGACTGAGGGAGTCGATGAACAGAAAAAATTGTGTACGAGAACAAAAACACACCACATGTTAAAGGTGAGACTAATACACAAATAGAAGAGAACAAGTCAAAATCCTGAAAGTCTCTGATTATACAAAATTACTGGGTGATTATCACATTTCTTTGTTTTGGTTGTCAATTTCAAATAGTATGTGCCAGCAAGGTCTCTGCTCAAAATGATCTGGTGGTTCCTCGCTCCTAACGTAAGTCCAGATGTGCGTTTGCAGTTTTAGCCCCTACACTCTGGAATCAACTCCCACTGGAGGTCAGATGTCGATCCACGTCCCTCCAGGTTATTAAAGCAAGGATGAAGCTGTATTTTAGATCCTGTTGCTAAAAACCCTTGTTGTAGCATTTTTATCTTGTTTTAATTGTACTTTGATTTTTTTATAGTTTCAACTGTTTTTATTGGTTTCTGACTGTTTTTTTACTTTGATTTTAATATTGTACAGCACATTGGGCTTCCTTAGCTGGTGGTGGAAAGGTGCTTTATAAATAAACAAATTAAATTTAATTTAATTTAATTAAAGGACTATTTGATGAGCACCAATAAAAGAACTGAGGAAAAATGGGATCCAGAAAAAACAAAAAATAGTGTCAATAATAATAATAATAATAATAATAATAATAATAATAATAATAATAATAATAATAATAATAATAATAATAATAATAATGTTATTATTAAGACTATAATAATAATAATAATAATAATAATAATTATTATTATTATTATTATTATTATAAAAAAGAACATTGTTGTTCACCCATTTTTAAATCCAGCAGGGGGCCACAATGCAAGCTAGATGCAAACTACTTAAAACGAATCAGAGAAGAAGAATAAAAACAAGACCGCCTACGAAATAGTCACGTGGGCTTGAGTCACGTGAGTACATAACCTCCATAAAAGCCAATCACATTCTGAGGTTTAAGAAACAACGCAAGTTTAAATCTTGGGCGGGTTTATAATTGGCACGAAGTGTGTAAGTAATATTTCGTCTTTAATTAGTCAAAGAAGGAATAGTTTAGTAAGCACAACTGTTTCTAAAGTGCTCGTTTTAATGTGTGTTACTACATTTATGAATTAAAGGCGTCAGTTTTTCCGCGACGACGTTTATGCTTCAGATTTTTTTCTCCCCACAGCAGCGACAGGAAAACCAAAATGGACACCAACCTGGCTAAGTTTTTAATCGGAATCTCTGTCCAAATTAGTCGCAGTGATGGTAAGATTATAAACCTTTTAATGTCATACATCTCTCTCGTGTTGTAAATGTATACCCGATCTGTTTTTAACAGGTCGAGTCCATTCATCAACGGTGAAAGCCTTTGACGCAGCGAAGAACACAGTAATGGTGGAGTGGAACGAGAGGAACATCTGCCGAGGGAAGGAGGTCAGTCTCTTCATCTAACAGTTAGCTATAAAATGTCTTTAACGTCATGTTAAAGTAAACTCCTCTAGAGTTTTATCAGTCGAGGTGTTTTGGTTCTAAAAATGATGCTAATTTCAAACCCTGTTTAAGTACTTTATATTAAAGTAAGTTACAGTAAAAGTTAAAGTATTTTATTTGTATTTTAGGTGGAAGTACGTGAGTTGTGCTCTCTGAATCCAGAGCTTTTAGAGCATGTAAATACCATCACAAACAAAGCTGCTGAGACCCCAGCTCCTGTTCCAAACAAGGTAAATGTTGCAATTACTAAATATTTATTTAGCAAATAAGGCACCGATGCACACTCTGTTTAAGGTATGTTGTTTTGATATTATTTATATTTTTTTCTAGCATGGCAAAGCTGATGGGAATACAAAATTTAGATGTTTTATGATAAATGGTCTGTATTAGATATAACGCCTTCTAGAGTCCTAGAACCCCCTAAGGTGCTATACAACACAACCATTCGCACATCCATTCGCACCCTGGTGGTGATGAGCTACATTGTAGCCACAGCTGCCCTAGGGCTCACTGACCGAAGCGAGGCTGCCGTACACTGGCGCCACAAGTCCCTCTGACGTGCCTTGTCCAAGGACACAACAACGGCCACAGACTGAGTGGGGATCGAACCTGCAACCTTTCGATTACGGGGCAGACACTTAACAACTCTTCCGCAGTCTTAGTTTTAGGTTTAATTGCTTCTAGTGTAGATGCAGGATTGTTCAATAATGTCCTTTTGTTTATCTTTTGCAGAAATATGAAGGTCGACTCCGCTCTTCCAGGATCCCTGGTCCACTCCCCTGTATGTAAATATGAAATTATTTATTTCTCTATTCGTCTTGACTAACACGTTCAGTACCCGAAGCAGTAACGACTTGTTTTATTCCAAAGCCTCTGCTTCAGTGACCCCAAAGGCTGAAGAGTCAGGTTGGCAAAATATGCATGTTCCTGTCTCTGAAGAAGGCAAATAATCACAAATCTGCTGGAAATTAAATCTGTTCAGTCCAAAGTTTC
Source organism: Aphyosemion australe (assembly GCA_006937985.1). Lineage (NCBI taxonomy): Eukaryota > Metazoa > Chordata > Actinopteri > Cyprinodontiformes > Nothobranchiidae > Aphyosemion > Aphyosemion australe. The sequence continues at coordinate 814,207 of SSNS01000120.1, forward strand.
CTGAACTATTTATTTGCTGTATTTTAACAAAGACACCAGGGTGCAAATCAGCACATTTGGGTTTTGGGAAATTCTGGGCATGCACACTAACTGTGTCTGTTGATCCACAAATTCTGCACCTTACACGCCATGTGTAGCACAGTTCTGTTGGTACCTGCTATTTAAATTTCCAAAAATTGTATTATTTTTAGCCTTATTTTATTTTTTTTGTTCCAATCAACTTTCTGTACCTGCACTAATCACTCGAGCTTAAATCTTTTCCATCCTGAACTTATGTTGTAATTTTTTTAAGTGTTTATTCTCATAAGTTAACCCCCCCCCCCCCCTTGCTTCTAGTTGCCTCTCGGCCTCAGATGCGCCAGACCTGTTGTTTCCAGCAGCCATTAACGCTTGTTCCAACGACTGCTGGGTCTTCTGCAATAAATTCGGATCTCAAACCATCACCAACCCCCATAAGCTCTGGTGTGTAAAGAAAATTTTGAAACTGCTTTAAAATCTTATTTAATAAATATTTTTACCAAGATATTACCACTCAGTCTGACCTTCTTTCTGCACAGGATCTGAATTTAGTTTTTTTTACACATAACTTCATCTTGTTGGGTCTTAATCTAGTTATTCATTTTGTTTCCACCCCACGTAGCAACTGCTAATCGGCATCGTCTAGAAAATGAGGCTAAACCAGCCCCATCGCAGCATTTTGTCCGTGGGGCCGTTAAAGAAAATGAACCTGAGAGAATGCCTCCTCAAACTTCATTCAAAGGTTGGTAGTCAGTCTTGGAATTATCTAAAAATTAAAAAAACACAAATAACAAAATAACTCTTTGAATGTTTAGACATATCAAGAGTAAAGTTCATCATGTCTTGTAAGGTTTTAAGCTCTACTGTTTTGGTCTGTGTGTACTCCAGCTAGAAGAAAATCTGTGACTACCCATGAACTAAACAAAGGCAACAAAAGGCTGTCGACCGTCAGACCAGGTGACCTGCTCACCAAAAAGGGGAAGGTGATTATTTCTTTCTTTTCTGCTCTTTATTTCTGCTTCTGAAGATTAAAGCCATCAGTATTGTTCTCGATAATTTCCTTTTAGTTTTTAGAAGCGTCTCGACCAAACCAGAAGTTTTATGACATGATCCAAATGTTCAGAGAGACCATGGAAATAACCCCCGTATCAGCCACTGACCTGGTGAGTTGATGCTCAAGGATTGTTTTTGTATGAATTTGTTAGCTTTTGATGAGGTTTGTAGTCATTTATTTACTCCTCCATCTCACAGATTGAGCCCCAAAAAATATGCGTCTGTGTTCGCAAGAGGCCCCTAAACAAGCAAGGTGGGTTTGAAGTTCCTCAAATGGTCTGATGAGGAACTTCTATAGATGAGCAGTTGTGTTATGGTGTTTAACCATAAAAAAAATCACACTCCTGCCTACTTTATACCTTTCAGAGATCACAAAGAAGGAGATAGATGTGGTGTCTGTACCTGGTAAGGGTTCATTATTGGTCCATGAGCCAAAGCATAAGGTGGACCTTACCAAGTACTTGGAAAACCAGGTCTTCCACTTTGACTTTTCATTTGATGAAAACGCTACCAATGAGCTGGTCTACAAGTAATTACTCCATTTTTTTTTTTTTTACAATTTTAAAGTTTAAATGGTCATGAAGTCTGATTTTTATTTTCTGCTTCCAAAGAGCATGAAAAACTTTATGCCGTTTTTCTTTTTTATGTTTACATGGTTTTTTTTCTTCGTAGATTCACTGCTCAACCTTTAGTGCAGTCCATTTATGAAGGTGGCATGGCAACTTGTTTTGCCTATGGCCAAACAGGAAGTGGTAAAACCCATGTAGGTATCTTCATACTTTACAAGCCTGTGTGTCTAGAACTGAATTTTATCAGTAATGGTTTTGTTTTCTAGACTATGGGAGGCGATTTCTCGGGGAAGCAGCAGAACAGCGCTAAAGGGATCTACGCCTTAGCAGGTGGGACAAGAATCAGATTCTTGAGTGGATTTTAAAATTAAGCTGTTTAAACTTTAATTATTTCAAAGTTGTACGTACTTTTGAATATCTAGAGCATTTAGAATGCCCTAAACAGTTCCCTTAACTACATATTTTCTCATTATGTCATTCTTTTTTTTTTTAGCCCGAGATGTTATCGCCTATCTCAACCACAGGAAGTACTTTAATCTGAATCTCTCCATCTACGTCAGCTTCTTTGAGATCTACAACGGCAAGGCAAAGACCCTTTTTACCGAGAGTACATTTCTCCTAAAAAAAAAATGTCTGCACAAACATTTAATGTCCTAAACTAAACTTTTCAACACAGGTGTTTGACCTGCTGAACAAGAAGGCCAAGCTGCGCGTTTTGGAGGACGACCGGCAGCAGGTGCAGGTGGTCGGGCTGGAGGAAGTGTTGGTGACTTCAGCAGAGGAAGTCATCAAGATCATGCAGATCGGCAGTGCATGCAGGTACTTCAGGCTAGGGCTGGACAGTAATTCAATAACGAGATATATATATATATCGATAAACGTATGGTGCAATATAAAAAAATCAGTAAAAAGTTTTCTTTCTTTTTCCAGTTTAGCCTAATTGGTAGCTGCATACTAGAGTCATTACTTACTCCCAACCAATCAAAAACACAGACCCAGCCACACTCCATCACCAAGCCCTCCCCTCTCAAACCTAAACGGACATCAATGTGACTTAAACAAGATGTTGCAGCAAGGAGTGGGGGAGGAAATCGGCCCAAAAAGCTTACAGTAGTTCACCAGTGTTGCAATATTTTCATTTTTACAAGTCTGACAAAAAACAAACAATGGTGGTTTGCAGATAATCGATGAAAACCAAGTCTGGTAGCACAACCGACTTGTTTTATCATAAAGTAATGACAAAATGTCCAGGGCTGTACTTGAAATATTCTTTTTTTAATATGGATTGCAATAATTATTTATCGAGCAATATAATTTGTTTTTCTTTTAAATCGATGAGCTTTTTTTTAAATTAATAGTCCAGCCCTACTTCAGGCGTTCTCTGTGATGGACATTGGACTTTTCCTCTTTCAAGCACCCAGTCTTTTATTTATTTTTTACTGGTCAGTGGTTTAGGCTTTCTACTCAGTTTTAAACATGAACTAGTTGGTGTTTAAATAATATGGTCTGTGTTGTCTTTGGGATTTGTTGCAGATTTACATGAAAAAAGTAGAAATGCATCTTTGCAGTGGATTGCTAATAACAACAACTTCACTCCAATAGATTTTTTGTTTTGTTTCAACACTATTTTAAAATTAAAATCTTTGAAAGACCTTCATTAAACCTGAGTGATTACTGTATTATTGATTAACTTATTCAGATTATGAGTCTCCTTGAAATATAATAAATGAGAGAAGACTGAAAACTGCAAAAGTAACAAATGCACCTTATTCCCAACAAGTACAACATTATAAACATGTAAATAAAACATTTTGAGCAGGGAAAATTATTTAGTAAAAATGTTTTTTTCTCTTCCAGAACATCCGGCCAGACCTCGGCCAATGCCAACTCCTCGCGTTCTCACGCAATTCTTCAGATTTTGCTGCGTCGCAACGACCGCGCTTCAACACTGCACGGCAAATTTTCATTGGTCGACTTGGCTGGCAACGAGCGGGGCACAGACGTTAGCAGCAGCGACCGCCGCACTTTGGTTGAGACTGCCGAGATCAACCGGAGCCTGCTGGCTCTCAAGGTACGTTATATTTATGTGATGTGAGGGAACGCCACCCTAACATGATGAATATGATATATGTTCACCAAAGTGATCCTAACTCAACCTTGTGTCCATTCTGTAGGAGTGTATCCGTTCCCTGGGAAAGAACAGCGACCACATTCCTTTTCGCATGAGCACTTTAACCAAAGTGCTCAGGGACTCTTTCATTGGAGAGAAGTCCAAGACTTGCATGGCAAGTCTGACAGAATTTGGCTAATTTGTGTTTTTATTATGATTTTGCTGCATCAGAAGATTCTTCTGAAATTAGCACATCCATTTATGTACAAGTGTTTAATTTATAGAGTTTTTCTTCTTCTCCTGTCTTATTCAGATTGCAATGGTGTCTCCAGGAATGGCTTCTTGCGAGTACACGATGAACACACTACGTTATGCAGACAGGTATATAATTGAAGTAAAAGGGTTCGATCTGATTGGAAGTCGTTGTTTGTGGTGCTTAATTATAAGCGTTGTGGGCCATAAAACTTGAAACATTTTGTTCTGACAGAGTCAAGGAGCTCAATGGGAATTCCAGAGCATGCCAACCATCTAAGGAAAAAGAGGAATTGAGCAGTTCCTCAGAAGAGGTAAGCTGGTATCGTATTAACTCAAAAGAAATGATTGTGTGATTATTCACGTTTTGTTGAAACTTTGGCTCTTTGCAGGAAAACGTGGACAGCAGTGTGTTTGATGCCATTTCTCAGGTGACAGAGTTGGAGGAGAAGGTTTATGCCGATCTGAAGGTACGATTTGTGATTCTGTTTTTTGTACAGCACACTTTAAATTTCATTCTTGTATTAAAGGTTCACTTAAAAAAATGAATCTTATTTTTCAGAGGGCAAGTGTACTTGTTCAAGAGATGGACAGCATCTCCTACAACATAGAGGAAGGACTTCCTGGCTTGATGGCGTATTCCCAGGAGCTGATGGGTTTGTATCTTTAATATTTGATTTTAGCCTTTTTTAGCTTGTTTGAAAATTTTGTGGTGTGCAGTTTATAGCCCTTTGGCTTATGCATGCTAAATGTCAAGTTATTGGAGAACAAAAATATTTAAAAGTTCCTTTATGTATTTTTTTTTTTTTTAAATGCAGACACTCTCTTGATGCTGCAATCTGCAGTGGACCACGAGCGACAGGCAAGACAGACGCATTGAAATGGCACTAACTTTTCTTAAAGGAGCACATTTTTATTTGTTTTTTATCAGTACTGGTTTTATTGTACTTTTTGTTTTAAATAAAGTTGACTATCTTAAAACCATTGTTCTTGTATACATTCAAAACCTACAGGTGTGCACTTATGTTTGCTCTGTGAATGTTTGTATTCTACTGCTCCAAAAGACAAGTAATTGAATGTTAACTTTTTTCATGAAGGCAACGGTGTATTAAAATAAAGCAGATTTAAAGAAACTAGTTGTGAAAGTTATTATTTAGATCTGAGTATACTTATAATGGAAGATGATCTGCATAAAAATGACTATTTTTACTGAGAAAGCTAATTATACTGGGGTGTACACAGCTGAACAGATGCTTCCCTGTTTAATACTTTTATTGATTAACATTTAAAAGGTATGAAGTGTGTGAGGTAATTTCACTAAGATTAAAGTGATCTTAATGGCGTTCCTTTACTTTTTCTTTGTCATTTTCAGTTTTCTGTTATATCTTTAGAGTTAAGTTGCTTGTTGAATGGACATTTCTGCATGAATAGTTGAATCCATCCAAAACGACACCTTGAAAGCCATAAAATGTTTGCATTTGCCATTGGTGTGCAAAGGAAAATGGTCGAGGGATACAAAGAGGAGCCAAACCATGATGATAGGGTTGCATCTAAGACATTTGTCAGGCTTTTTTTTTTTTTTTTTGATGATCCACAGTATTTCTTGTTAAATGGTGTAAAGATATAAATCTGTTTTAAAGAAAACGTTTGTTTGGAAGCGTTTCAATTACCTCTCATAACCTTTTACATTAGTGTTATTAAAATATCAAAAGCAAAGGGATATTTGATTTTTGTCGTTTGAACATCCAAACACTAGGTGGCGCTAAATGTCTCGTGTTTAGATTAGAGCTAATCAAGGAAGCAACCGGATTAGCCACCCCGAGGAAACCAACCCGGATTGTACGGAGATGAAGTGGTTGCGTTTTTCGCTCCTCACTTTGGGGATTTTCTCATTGTGCTGCGCCACGACTGGTGACAGCAGTGGTCTTAAAAAGATGAAGATGCAGTTTGCTACGGGTCCTCTTCTTAAGTTTCAAATTTGGTAAGAAAAATGTGCGAAAAAAACGATAAACCTGGCGAGTCATCGCTAGCTAGCTAAACTCAAAAGCTAACAGCGTCGTAGGCCGAGAAATGTTAGTTTATGTCAACATGTAAAATACATTTATCACGGTCAACAAGCCACAAGCGTTCAAACATGATATTTTAACTTTCTGACCGTTTCTGTGAACATGGCTCCACGTTACTTCCGTAGTCAAACATGTTTTAAATCCTTTAGCCATTCGGTTTCAAGCTAACCCATTCTTTAAAGTTCAGACGAAATGTCTCCTGTCCCGAATAAATCTATGTATCTTTGAGACATTGTGTATTAAAACGATATTGAACTTGAAGCTCAGTCTGTTGAACCAAGTCCTGTCTCAAAATAAAACATTAACGAGCCTGTTTAAAACCTTTGCCTGGTTATGCGACATATGACAGTTAACATCCGGTGTTACCATTGCGTAAATTGAGTGTGTGTGTGTGTGTGTCGTTTCACACAAGCAGTAAAGTTGCACTCAAAAACAAACTAGATGAGTTATGTGAAAATGTTGGTGGTAGCAGGAATTTATGTAAAAGCTTTTAGGTTTTCTTCCCTGATTTTATTTTAAACTACCTTATCAAATTCTGAACTCTCAAGTCACACTTGTGTTTTGAAGTGTTGATACATTTAAGAATATGCATTTGAAACAAAAAATGCAACAAAATTAGCTAAATATACAGAAAAAAGCAATATTTCCTAAATACTTCCTAAACTACAGATTAAGTATGTAGATGAGTGCTTTCCACTGGGTTGGTGTGACTGCTTACCACTGTTGGTTTTTCCTCCCATAGCATTTCCTGAGGGTACAAGCGGGTGTTTGAGGAGTACACGCAGGCCTTGAACCAGCGGTACCCAGACATCCGTATTGAAGGAGAGAATTATCTTCCCATGCCCCTCTATCGGTAAGAACGAACGATTGTCTGTCTTGTAACAAATGGATTAAGTCCAGCTCTGGTAAAGCTGTCTGAAATCTGCTCTGGATTAGTTCTAATTTGTCTGACAGAGTAATGTTCTCATGCTGCGGCTTTTCTGGCCATGGGTTTGGATATGCTACTTGTAGCAGATACAGTGAAATCCCTATCTATAGAGTCATCCCACTATATATTTGAGATGGGTGTTTTAGGCACTATTTGCATATATTTCACAATGTTATTTGATCTGTATAATTTGTGGTCTAAAAAGTGTGATAATTTCATACATATTGTTGCTTTTCACATGTTAGAAATATGCAATCAAATTGGCTACAGTCTTGTGATTCAGTTATCTATTAAATATTCTGTAAAAATTTCTAGGAAATGTGTCGCACTTTAGCTTCTTTCACACTCCCCTAATTAAGTAGTAATCAGAGGGATTTTATAGCTTCAAACATCTTGCAATTGGACTATATTTTCATTAGAATGAGGACTCGTGAGGCTGGTTTATGAAGTTGTAGATGTAAAAGTTAAACATGGGTTTACTTTTTTTACTGTTACTGAGACAGTCAGTTAATCAAATGGGGAATTCTTAATGAATACACGGGAGATAAGCTATTTGGAGAAAGCTATGGCATCATAGTACATGCTTTAAATTCTCCGGCAGTTTTCTTTATATGATTTATGATTTTGAAATCAGTTCTCAGATGATCCACCAGTATAATAATCTGTCCAAAACAGAAGATACATCCCCAAAAGCAAGACAAGAAAGATGATTATATAGAATGGAGAGTTTACCCAAACTCTAGCCTTCTGAGATTCTGCTCTATACAGGAAGAGGAAGACAGGAGGCTAGTCAGTGGATTAAATAACAAAACCTGGGATGCAGGTTCACGTCCCATCTGTCATCGTGTCCTTGGGCAAGACACTTCCCCCACTTTGCCTGCTGGTTAGGGGCATGAATCTTACGATTGTGACGATTCGATTCAGAATCAATTCTCAATTCAAATAAATTCACAATCAATACTCTAAAGCCTAGTTTATACTCCTCCGTCACTGGGGAGACATGCAACGCCATTATCCGTCGTTGCCAGGGCTCTTCAACAGACGGACGGAGTAGAGCCCACTTCTCTAAATATTCGTCAATCACGCCTGTGATTGGTCAGGACGTCGCTTCCTTTAACTTCATCAACAGCACCGCCGTTGACCCCTTGGAGGAATAAAACGAGAGCCGGACATATCTAGCGGCAGACACGGAGCAGATTAAAGAACATCTCCAGAAAAAAGTCAGACAATATAAAACATTAATACACCCGTGACCAAATGAGTACAAAGACACGCAGCAAACGTTTAGTGTCAGAAAATTACAGGAACCGTGAGTTTAGAGGTGGTGACTGGATGACGAGGTGGAGGACAAATTTGTCCGTGTTAAAAAGTCTCTGAAGTACATAAACACAATGTAAACACACTAGAGACATGGCTGCTGCATTGATGGCAGGATACCCCAGAAAAACGCTACTCCCTCTGCTGTCCTGGCGGAGGATTATTTCACAACACGGACACACCGAGGGAGACGTATAAATGGAAAACGTCTTTGTCAATACGTGTGTGTGTGTGAGTGCAAACCTGCTGATGGAGAAGTATAAACTAGGCTTTAGTAACAGTGTCAACTAGAGTGTGTGTGTGTGGTCTGAAGAAGCGGGAAAAAGAAGCAAATACAATCTGTCAGTATATGTGAAACATGTTAAATTAATAAACTGGTTTTATAACATCCAGCAGCACTTAAACCAGTAACATTTATCACTGAACACGAAGACTAACAGGCACTAATTAGTCTAGTTAGCAAACTAAACAGGATAACACCATTTAAACATTAATGGATCTTAATTCTTGACTCATAAAACGCACACAGGATCATAAGAAAGGTAAGTCTGTCGTATTTCAGCAGATTGCAGCGTAGGAGCGCCCAGAATGGAGCAACTGCAGCTTGCCGATAATGCGTTCAGGGACGCTCGGGAATACGGCAGTTTACATTAAGGCTTTGGAACAGGATCGTTTCAGAATCTTTATTAATGAGAATCTTGTTTTTTTTTTCTGCCACCTCTACTGCTGCTGGTGGTGGGAGGGACCAGTGCTCAGCATCCTCACCTCTTTCAGTGCACCCCAGAGCAGCTGTGGCTACAATGTAGACTGGGTAGTTGCAAAGCACCTTGGGGGGGGTTGTAGAACCCTATAAGGCGTTACAGGCCATTTTGCCAACCACACAGACACATCAATGATCTACAGAAGAAGGCAGCGCTGATAGACTGATAGATTTCTGGGTTCTGTTCACTACGTAGGCCTTGAACAAGCTGAGATAACCGGACACCAACTTTGGAACACAAGCAGAGTTCATTTTGTAAATATCTTGAAGGTTGTTGATAGATGGGACGTCTTCAGCCAGTCATAATTTCTGCTTTATGGTTTCATATCCAAGAACTCTGTTTCTGATTAATTTGTGTTTCATTTCCACAGACACATTGCATCCTTCCTGTCTGTGTTCAAACTGCTGGTGATCGGGCTGATTATTATCGGCAGAGACCCATTTGCCTTCTTTGGTATGCAAGCCCCAGGGATCTGGGAGTGGGGCCAGGGAAATAAGGTAAGAGTTCCTGGAAGGTTGTCAGCGGTTATGGCTCCTCGCTGTCATTTTAACGTAAGGGTGTCCTGCAAGGTTTAGTCATATTTTTGTTTTTATTTAACTTCAATTTTTAGTTGTATTTTTAACTCAACAGCACACACACTCACACACCTCCTTAATGAAGTAAAACCCAATGGATTTCATTAGGTGCTTAATCACAGCCTTTCTAATGTGTTGTTTTGCTTGGATTGTTTATCCCCAGAGTTATAGTTCAGCTAAAGGCTCAAAGGAATGGTTTTAACATATAATGTTATGACGCTGGCTCCTTTTGAATATTTAACGTTTATATATAATATGTATGCATGCATATTTCTCACTGTGTCAACAGCTATCAACAGGTCTAGAGTCAGAGAGAAGAAATCTGACCTACTTGCTTCAGGGCCTGCCCTCTAATCCCATTAACCAATAAGGGATGCGCTGTGCAATAGGATGCATCTGTGGCACATGTAGAACTTGGTCCATTTCTGAGAACAATGCAGAAAAAACCCAAGAGTGCTGTCTGATGAAGTCACATGAAAGGACCCGTAGACGTTGAACATCCTAAAGATGGGTTCAAATGATCAATTCAGCAAATTGAATTCCTGTGTTGAAAACAGGTCAGTTATTAAAGGCCAGGAAGGTGTTTCATTTTTCCCGTTACCTACACTAAAATTAGTTAAGGTGATGCAACAATTGATTAATCTTCCCAGCAGCACTCAGTGCTATGCCTTCCCATGCATCATTTGATTTCTAAACATTTGCACTAGCTGCAGCTTAATGGACCCCTGCATGTTTTTTAAAAGCTGCTTGTTCATCTTTCTCTCTGCGCTAAAGTGCTCTTTCACCGTTGTATGATAAGTGTTTGTGGGAATCAGCAAAAGTGTGAAATAATTGTTGTTTTGAGCTTTGAACCCTTTTTTACTTTCAGATGTATGCCTGCATGATGGTGTTCTTCTTCAGCAATATGATTGAAAACCAGTTAATGTCAACAGGAGCATTTGAAATAACGTTAAATGGTGAGTATTTCTCTTTCACGTCGTGATCTCGGTGAATAATCCCAGTTGAAGTGTTTCAGAGTAATCTGATTGTGAAAATGCAAACGAGATGTGTGATTTCAGATCTGGAGATCTGTCCGATGCCTTTAAATCCACTTGCAAACAACACAAAAAGATCTTTTGAATTAAAGAAAAGATGTGTTTTTTTTCATCTTTCATAGATGTACCGGTCTGGTCAAAGCTGGAGTCGGGTCACCTGCCTTCCATGCAACAACTCGTGCAAATCCTTGACAACGAGATGAAGATGAACGTTCACATGAACACAAGACCACATTCCCATTCCTAACCCTACTTTTTAAATTCCTGGCTGGAGCTGAAAGCCCCTCCATGTGAGTAGAGCTCACATCAGTGGACCACCAGTAGAGAGAGCTTTATTTCATGATCACTCTCTTGTGTCTAGGTTTGAGGTGGGTTTCTCTCGGGGCTGTGAAGTGATGTTTATGAACGTCTGGGCTGAAAGCAGGACGACTGCTAGCACAGACTGGATGCCCCCCATCACTCTTCACTGCGCTCCGAAGAGATGTCCCGCCCCTGACGCCAGAGCGGGATCCATGGCAACAGTTTTAGCCGAGCTGATATTTTCTTGTACTATCTATAATGCAGATTTCATCCAGACGATCCAGTAAGAAGAGATTTAACATTGATTATTGTAGTCTTTAACCTGTTGCATATAGTTCATGTGTGAATTAAATTAAAAAAGAAATGTTGTCATTTGTACCAATGAGCCATAAGTAGAATTTTAAGTTGAATAAAAACGTAGGTAACGTGTAGAAAACCCATCACGATCTGTTATTGTGGAAATGTTGGTGAAACGTCTTGGACAGATTTCTGAATAATTTTTATATTTACTTACTTTGGTTGAGGCAGAGAAGATTAATAAAACAAATTATAACTACTTGACTGAGTCTGTTTTCAAAACGTTCTCATGAATGAGGAGCAACGTACTCATTATGGTTTTAACTTTGGTCTTTTAATTATCAACTACATGGAAAAAATAACTTGGTTGAATAAAGGAAGCAATGCATGAATTTTACTTTAACACAACAGGTGCACTGAACTTTGTTGGCCGTTCACCAATAAGAAGACAAACACTTTTATTCCCCAGGATTCAAACACCAGCTGTTTTGTTTAGGGGCAGGACGATGCCGGGTGGAAGTGTAAAGCTCTCACAGCTCCAGTCCCACGGGTGTTAATGCACACAAATACTGTCTGCAGTAGAGCTGTATAGATATGCCAGGATGTTAGCTTTAAAACTTCTTTTTGAATATATTGTATTTATTTTATGTTTGCAATGACAACATGGTGCTCTCGATCAGACTGGAGCACAGCTCAAAGTAGCTTGCAAAATGAAGACCGCCATTTTTTCAGTGACCATAACAGGCCTCGGGGATGACTAAGCACAGTGATAAGGACAACAACATCCACTGTAGTGCTTTTTGTTAACTTTTTTAAATAAAAAGGGCCAAATGCATTTTTTGGGACTTTTCGTAAAAGAATGTCAGAACCATTTATGTGTGAGGTTTAAACTCAAGTGTTTTGATTGTCTAAAATAAAAACAACCTCTTATTTATTTTTATATTTGAGGGGGGAAAGTATCTTAAGTTGTTCTTTTATTGCTACTCTTCTTTGTAGTTTTATCTGTTCTGTCTCATAAAATTGACCACAAGGGGGCAGTGTTGATACTTTTGAAACACTGAAACCTCTGGTTTCCTCTCAGTTTAAACTTGATAGTTTTTAAAATATTTCATTCAGATCAGTGTTTGGCACTGTTCTAAATAAATAATAAATTCTAATGGATGATCAGTCCTAAATTATCATTACCCAATAAATAGTTACATTAATAAATACATTTTTGAATACAATTTCATACATGTGATTTAAAAGATTAAAGCAGAATTTTTTTTGCTGTCTTACATGCTTATTAAAAAATTATAAGCACACTCATAATTTTTGTAGAATTGAGTGGTACCATCTTGAGGTATATTTTTTATTTTTTACAAAAAAACTTGTTTGTGCAAAATTTTATTTTAAAATAATAATTAAATTAAACAAGCTATTGAATGAAACGACTTATTCATTTTTAAATAAATAAACGCTGAAAAAAATCCTGACCACAAATCGTCCCTTACGTTTATTTATTTATTTATTTATTTCCTGTTTTATCTTCTTTTATCATCCTAAATAAAGTTTTTAATCAACATTATGATTTAAATGGAGCGTTTTAAACGAGTTTTAGGAGAAAATCCATAAAGCCTGGCTGGCTCCTGAAGGTCGCGGTTGGCTTTGTTTATGTGGATTTTTTTTTTTCAAAAAGCTTTATTAATCGTCCCTTACATAATTGTACACAGGTGCAACCAGTGACGGTAATTACAGACCAATCTCTTTCTCGGCTTTTGATTGGTTACCGCAGCACCTGCTTCCTTAATGCCGGACGACGGGACCGTCAAATACTCGCAGCAAACTTTTTAACGTCAGTACTACTTTCCCAGAGATTACACACAGATAAATGATGGGTAAAGAAAAAAGGAAAAGTACCACTGTCTGCTGGGCTGCGGCTCTTCTTCTTGGATGTTATTTAGTGCAAACGACAGACTGCCTTCGACTGACGAAGAGAGAGAGACTAGCAGCGCGGAAAGAATCTGATGTGGCCTCCAAGGCTGGCGTTCAGGAGGGCACCATTGTGTTCGGGGAGTTGCAAGTCACAGATGGAACCAGGAAAGCCAATGCTTCTGTGGAGGATGAAGCTAATTATCAAGCAGATTTTGCAGGTATGTCATTTAATCTTTTTAGACTCGTTAGTTTGAATTTAGAATGGAAAAATGCATCTTCAGTAAAAAATTTCCTTAATTAGCCACAGTTAAAGTCTCTCATTCTGACAGGATGGACCAAGCCAGAAATTGAAGATGCCTATAAAGAAAAATGGGGCCGTATGGCAACATCTCTGCACTGTTTTAAGGACTACATGAAGTTTAGATCACTTGGACCAGGGGCTTCTCAGCTCTCTGTGGAAAAAGGTAAAACTGATTTAATGTACAAATTATGTGTATTATTATTATTATTATTATTATTATTATTATTATTATTGCAGCAGCAAATGAACCACCAATGCCTTTATCTATGGTCCCCTCAAAATGTGGCTACAAAATGCACGGGAACTCTATGGCGTTTGTCATGATGGTTCCATATGATGGCTGCAACATGATTCAGCAGGTAACTGTTGTATTCTTAAACATAATATAAAATTTAAAATCAGAAGCATCCTTGTTGCAGTGTAGTTGTCTAATTTCAACTTTCTGTGTCTAAGGGTGACAATTACAGGCTACCACTGCGTTGGCATGGAAATCGAGTGACTCTTTTGTGTCCCAAACGTCCAAGGAAATATCTGTGGACCCAGGTGCCCCAGACTCCTCAAACGCCTCAGTACCCCCAGGTGCCGCAGACTCCTCAGTCGCCTCAGTACCCCCAGGTGCCGCAGACTCCTCAATCGCCTCAGTACCCCCAGGTGCCGCAGACTCCTCAAATGCCTCAGTACCCCCAGGTGCCGCAGACTCCTCAAATGCCTCAGTACCCCCAGGTGCCGCAGACTCCTCAAATGCCTCAGTATCCACAAGTATTTCCTCAGTATGTTATGTTGCCTCCTTTGCCCTGGTATCTCCAGCAACCAAAGGACTCTCAGGTTCCCCAGAATCCTCAGCTACTGAGTGACTCTCTCCAGAATCCACAAATGCCAAAAGAGACTCAAACTCCCCAGTACCCACAGATGCCCCAGTATCCTCTGCCTCCTCTCCCCTGGTATCTCCAGCCAAAGGATTCTGCAGCAACCCAAGCTCCCCAAGGAACACAGGAGACTGTTTCATACCCATCTTCTGTTTATTCAGACCCATCTTCTGTTTATTCAGACCCATTCTTTGCATATCTGTTCTCACTGGCAGTGGAACAAGCATCAAATTCTCAGAATCCCTCTTATCCTCAGCAGCCTCCCATCACAACAACTGAACCACCAACCACTCCTGCACCGACAGTTGCCGGTGTTCCCCAGGGTTCCTTTGACTCATATCTTCCTTGGCTATTTACGCAACAGTTTCCAAACATGCCTCCCTTTTTCCCTCCCATTCCTCAGTATCCTAATCCCACACCCGCATATCAAAGCCCTTCATCAGGATATCCAGAAAATCCCTCTCCACAGTACCCAATGTATCCGACAACAACGCCTCCAACTACTCCGACTCCTACAGCCATTCCCCTACAGTTTTATCCACCCGAGTATCTGCCTTTTCTTCCACATGGACAGGACATTCCTAACTGGTTTTTCTCCTCCTATCAAGGCTAGTCTGCAATAAATGTTTAAATTAAAGCTGTTTAGGTTTTGTCTTTCTTTTAAAGGGGTTTTCATTCTGGTGTGTTGGAAATTTTCAAAGATCGTTCCATGCAATGTGAAGGTTGACTACTCTTGATTTGAAGTGGATATTCCACTCTTCAGGAGTAGCCGCAATTGTGCACGTCTCAGCATAATGCTAGTTTGAGGATGGACTGGTTTATGTCAGCTGACACTTGGTATGCATTCTGAACAGATTCTTACCAAAATAGGACTCTTAACTCTTGTCCTGTTTTAAATAACCAGTTTTGCACTTGGAGAAACATGACCAAAGCCAATGCTGCTGCACAACTACACAACACTTTACTGTTAATGGGATCATTATTCAGCCTTTTTAGTTCTAATTGGAGCTGATTTGCTGAACAGTTCAAGTGTGTAATCATATGTCCAGTGAGGAAGTTTAAAAGTTACTGGTGATGTAGTTGTAACCACTGTACACTTCAAAATCACTGACAAAATATTCTAGGTTGCATTTTTCATTGAGTTGAAGAAAGCTTGATCCAATGATTTTATACTGAAATCTACAGCAGCTTTTTGAGGTAGCTACCTCAAATGAAAAATATTCCTATTAAATGTAAGGGGGTCAAAAAATAAAATGTATTAAATGGAAAAAGTAAAAATTGTGATTAAAATGTGAGGAAAGGGAAAACGAATTAAAGGGTAATCGGTGGATCCCAAGAAAGGCAGGATCAAAAGGTCACTCAAAATCCAGCCTGAACAGGTGAGTTTTCAGCTGCTTTTTAAAGGAGACCACTGAGTCCACTGATCTCAGGCTCAGGGGGAGAGAGTTGCAGAGTCTGGGGGCCACAGCAGCAAATGATCTGTCCCCTTTGGTCTTTAGCCTGGTGCACTGCACAACCAGTAGGCTTTGATCACTGGACCTCAGGGACCTGCTGGGGGTGTAGGGACTGAGAAGATCACCAATGTATGATGGTGCGTGTCCATGTAAGGCCCTAAAAACCAGAACCAGGATCTTGAAGTGAACCCTGAAGTTAACCAGCTGGAAGAGGAGTGGGGTGACGTGGGTGTGCTTTGATTTGTTCAGAAGCTGAGCACAGGCATTTTGAACCACCTGTAAACGGTTCAGGGAGGTTTTGCTCAGACAAGTGAAAAGCGAGTTGCAGTAGTCTAAGCATGAGGAGATGAAGGTGTGGATAACAATCTCAAGTTCAGAGTGGGACAGAATGGGACTCAGCTTAGCAATGTTCCTGAGATGGAAGAAGGAAGAGTGAACAAGATAACTGACATGAGAATCCAGAGTGAGAGCTGGGTCAAAGGTCACACCAAGATTCCTCACAGAGAACTTGGTGTGAGAAGCAAGCTGACCAAGAGAGTCTCTGACTTTGGGAACCAGCTTGTCTGGAGAACAGATGAGGATCTCAGTCTTGTCATCATTCAGCCTCTAGAAAGTTCCCAGCCATTCAGTTTTAATAGAGTCTAAGCAGGTGTGCAACAGCTGCAGCTTGGACATCTCATGGAGCTTAAAGGAGATGTACAGTTGGATGTCATCTGCATAAAGATGTTAGGAAATTCCTTTAAAAGAGCTCAGGATGTACAGAAGAGGAAGAAGATAGAGGAGAAAAAGTAGAGGGCCCAGCACAGAACCTTGTGGGACACTGTGGTTGAGGGAGGTGGAGGAGGACCGAAACTTGGAGACGGCCACAGAGAAGGAACGCTCAAGAGGAGAACCACTCCAGAGCAGTTCCTGAAAGGCCTACCCAGCCTCTCAGCCTATCCAGTAGCAGGTGATGGTCAACAGTGTCAAAGGCTGCAGTCAGGTCCAGCAGAACAGAACAGTCCCCTGCATCACTGTGAGTCAGAAGTCCATTAGAGATCCTGAGAAGAGCTGTTTCAGTAGAATGAGCTCTACGAAAACCTGACTGGAAACTATCATAGATGTTATTTTCATCACGCACGCAGAAGTCTTGATGGAGTTAACTAGTTTGGTTAGCTCAGGCAAAGAAACAGGGACAAAGCTATCTAGGATGACAGGCTGGGTTGGAGTTGGAAGAGGCAGAGATAAAGCTGAAGGAGAGATGCTAGATCTAACCTTTTTGACTTTGTCCACAAAGTAAGAGGAATTTTTCACAATCTCCATCAGAGTGAATGGAGGCTCTAGGAGAGGCAGGAGAGACAGTACTGCTGATGGGGTTAAACAACACCTTGGGAGTCCCTTTGCTCTGGGACACCTGGTTGGAGAAATGCAACCCATTCTGAAGATGTCTCATCTCTCATCCAGAGCTGAAGAAGCCTGTTGGATGAGAGTCAAACAGCTCCAATAAAAACAGAAGTCCAGCTGCTTTTTTTAAAAAAGTCCCTTAAGATGATCACGTCCCACACGGCTGAGAATGAACACCAACCTAGATCAGCTGTTTGGTTAACGAGCCAGAGGTCCTAGCTGGGAGATTAACCGCATCATGTAACCGTGCTTCTAGTGCAGCTGCTCATGTCTGTGTTCATGGGTTTATATGGATTCATGTAATAATACATTTAAGCCGTTTTTCTGTCAGTGGATTTTCCCTGCAGCTAAAAAGGCTTTAGATGTATTTTGTCCATTTGAGAGAATTAATTGTTGTTTTCATGCTAAGATCTTGAACTGCTCTTTCAAATCACAGAGTTTTTTTGGTCCTCATGTAGTAAGTATAAGAACACACACACACACACACACACACACAGAGAGAGAGAGAGAGAGAACCAGCAAAACAACATAATTTCTTTAAAATAAGTAGAAGATATAGCTAACATATATTCTTTACTAGACATATTTTGTTTTTCAATTCACAAAATGGCCTGTATTTGTATAGCGCCTTCTTAGGGTTCTACAACCCCCCAAGGCGCTTCACAACACAATCAGTCATCCACACACTGATGATGATGAGCTACAATGTAGCTACAGCTGCCCTGGGGCGCACTGACAGAGGTGAGGCCTGCCGTACACTGGCGCCACCGGTCCCTCCGACCACCACCAGCAGGCAAGGTGGGTTAAGTGTCTTGCCCAAGGACACAACAGCAGCATTCTAGGGGGGGATCGAACCTGCAACCTTCCGGTTACTGGACAACCCGCTCTACCTCCTGAGCTACTGCTGCCAAAAGCAAAAAAAGATCTAGAAAAAACCAAAAAGTGCTCTGAGGCGACTGGTGTTGTGAATATTGGCGCTATAAAAACAAATTGAATTGAATAAGTTCTAAACATTGCTGAACGTTGCATTTATTCTTTCCAGCTGCTCTTGAATTATTAAAAACTGCATTTTATTATTTATGTTCCTCCTGGCTTTACATGTGTTTTCCTGTTCATGTCTGGTATTAAAAAGCAGATACTATCACTATGACATTTAGATTATGTGCTTATTTTTATGATGCGTTTTCAGAATCCATGAGTAGAAAACTGGAATCTAAAGCTGGTGTGGTCTTATTGAACGCAGGTGCTAGGCTGTAGCTGCACTGATTGTTTCCCTCTCATCAGATTCACCTGGTGAGCTGGAGTTTGCAGTATTTAATCACTTAGGCGTGTTGCTCTGCATCATCCTGGGGTTGCTGAGTCATGATGGAAGGTGGAGTGAGGAGTAGAACGTGGCGAGTTATTGCAGCCGTGGTGTTCCTTTGCTCCTTAGTGCTGAGTTTGACCTATTTTAGCTTCAGGGGACGATTCAGATCAGTGAAACAAGATGAGAATATCAGTGAAACTGTTCCCATGGAGCTAAAGAAGGGAAACGTTTTGTTTAATGGGAAAGAACTCAGCTTCCAGACAGATTTTACTGTTGCAGAAAGTGGATTATTGGCTTCCTTAACTCAGTCTGGTCATAAAGGTAAGGAGCTGCTTTTTGGCTGATGTGATTAATAGTAATTGTGTAAATTAAGACAAAAAGCCAAACAATGTTGTAATCCAACCTTGTATTTTTATTCCTGAAGAGCTGGAGGGTGAAGCAGAATGGAGACTAATGAACGCTTCACTTCTTTGTGGGCATGAGGAGTTCCGGTTTAAAGCCGTGGGACCTGATGCTGCAGATCTGAAACTGGAAATGAGTAGGAAACCTATTTATATAATTAAAGGGACACTTTGCAACTTTTTAATATTTTTAAATCATTTTCTTGAGCCAGTATGTGCTAAAATGACCCTTTACAGCTTAATGAAAGGCCACCTAGCCCCTGTCGCCCCCTGTGGCCAGAATATTCCACTTGCAACTTCAGTTGTTGCAATTCAGCTTGACCTGCCTGGCTCTGCAGTCTGGTTCCTGCATGTTTTAGATCATGACTGCAGCTGATTTGTTTAATTTAGTGATGAATAACTCCCGTAGAAACTAATGAAGGCTGGGAGGACACTTCAGCAGTTAGATTAAGGTGTTAAAAAGACAAACGCACAGCGTGGAGAGATTTTTTACTTTTGGTTTTGCCAGCGAACACTAGGGGGTGCTAAAAACAAGCCAAAACTGACTAGTGTCCTTTTAAATAATTTAAACATGTTTTAAACATTAGATTTTTTTGTTCCTCATCAGATAATTCAGACCTTCTGCCTCTAACCCAGGTGCCTAGTGCATGTGGTTTTTCAGTGGAGCAGACTGCACTAGGACTTGTTTTACGTGTCCCCTTTGATGGCTGCAGCGTGAAGAAAGAGGTAAAACTTGAGGAAGCAGAACTTTTAAATGCATAAATGATATCACTCTTAATAACTTTCTGCTTTTTCAGAATGAGACGTATGTCTTGGCACTGAGATGGAGGGACAATACGGTTAATTTGACCTGCCCTGTGTTGGCGAGTCCTGAAGAGATGCCCGATGCTTCCCAGTCTCTGCAACAGCCAGACGAAAGTGCTTCATCTGAGCCACGCAGCCGTCCTAAACGACAGTGGAAGTGGCCCGTGATGTATTCTCCCTGTTATCCACATCGCCTGCTTCCTCTGTGCTGGCGCACTACTCCACCACCAACTACCACCACTACCACCACCACAGCTGCACCAACCATGCCCACTATTCTACCGCCTCAGCTCTTGAGCAAGCTTCTCGATCTCTACCCCATCTATGAGCAATACCTTCAGAACCACCCACACGTGAAGCCATACTTGAATGCTTACAAGCACCCCGGGGTGCATTTATTTCATAAATTAACCCAGAGTCAGCAGCGCCACCGCCATCACCATCCTTTCCATCATTTACTGGAAAAGCATTTCCACTTCACCACCACAGAGCCTCCTACGACCACAGTACCGACGACCACGCCGTGCGGCAAAACCACAACGACCAGCGGCCCTGGCTGTCCAGGCCCTCAGAGGTGGTTTTTTCCGTTCCGCAAACACCATTTCAGTCCAAGGGTTTCATTTAACGAAAATGACCCGTCCTTCTCGATGGAAGGAGGCTACGACACAAGAGATCAGGCGACTCCAGACTCTTTCTGGGAGTCGTTTCCCTTAATGCACTCAACTGATGAAGAGGATCCTTGGTTTGATGTCAAAGATTGACTGGATGTCTGAATGTGACGTTTTAGAGTAAATTTCAGAATTTAATAAAAGTTTGATCAACTTTTTGTTTAGTCTGTTAACTCATTGACTGCCAGTGTTTTTAGAAGAGTCACAGAACATTGTGCTCACTTCTTACATCAGGAAGAATCACCGTGTTTTTAGCGTTATCTGTTGCTGAGGCGTGAGCTGCAGAAGCTTTTCTGGTTGGCTTTTTTTTCACAGCAGCGTCCCTAAATGATCTAATTCATTTTCTGCTTCCTGATCACGTGACGTACACTGATGAAGATCAGCTTTAGAGACGTGTTGATTCTCACGGTGCGGGGGCTAATTCTGACGCCCACCCTGTTTAAAAAAAAAAAAAAAGCGACTGACGACTAAAGTCGTCAATGGCAGTGAGCAGTTGGATTTAAAATGACGACTTTTGTCATCAATGACGGTAAATAAGTTAAATGCTTTCAGTTTCACATGAAGTCTGAAGATGAAACCAGAAAATTGCAAAAAACAAAAATCCAACCTGCAAATTTTCTACAATTTGAACAAAAATCTTGAGGAAAAAAATTTCTGAAATTAAAAGATTACAAAGCATTTTTGCAAAACTCAAATCCCACTCTGCCTTTAAAGACGTGTTCCTTTTTGCACACCCCATTCTGTCTCTTCCTATATACTTCTGCATGGCGCCCTCTCCCTCGGGCATCCTTTGATGCTGCGTGCGCACTGGAAGAATTTACACATGACTGAAACTATAAGCCACATGTGACCTGATCTTAAATTTTTCCTCACAAAGCTGTTTTGTCCAGGTCTGAGTCATTTGGATTGCATTTGGATTTTTCTGATCTGCAAGACAATCAGGAAATTGGCGTCCTGCAGAGTTATACAGCAGTTATGTTAATATTTAATCAGAATTTTCTGCACATTGAAGGTATGTGTACTCTTTAAAATGAATGGCTGCTTTATGTGGACAAAGATCCTACAAACATTTGAATATCTTAAGAGCATTACTATCATTTTTACCTTTTCTGTCAATTTATTCTCAATCCAATCAAGTTAGTCTTTAATGGATGACTATGATGTGGACATGGATGAAGAGGAAGAAGATGGAGACGTGTTTGCTACAGGGGCCACGCCAGGCCACTGGTGGGAGGACAGCCGGACGGTACCCAGAGGAGCGGGAGGCTGCGAGGTGAAGAGTCGCTGCTGGGCCGAGGAGGTCCGCGATATCTTAGCATCACGATCCCAAGGCTGTTGCGGTGGAACCAGGCTGTCCAGCATCTCTGTAAGTTTGGTTCACAAAAACCTCAAATCTTGGTGCAAGGTTTTCATCCAGATTGTGTAAAAAGCATCAATTGCAATGCTGTAAATAAAACTGTGGAGCTCTGTGTGTAGATTTTGTTTACTGCGTTCTGTGAGTGTTCTTTGTTGCATGCTGAGGAGGATGGATGAAAGATGACTCAGTTGTTTAATCAGCCCACAGTGACACAGCACTCTGAGAGTTGTGTGAATCTGTGAGTGGGCCCACAACCTGCTTCCTTTTTCCTTCTATGGCTGATGAGACCGCCGTCATCTATTACAGCAGCTTCTACACGTTTTATGTGTGCCTTTCCTGTGTCAATCTCAGTTTCAAGACTATATTTTATCTGTCTTCTTTTGCCCACCACATCCTGATCTACCAGCGATCACTAGTCCTCACTCCAGCACAGCTACAAGGTTCTTCCCACTTTGACAACACACAATTTCAGCATCGCTTGTCCTCTTTTCCATTAAAAGAAAACTAAAACCAAGGGATGGAAAGCAGAGAGGAAGATGGAGGCTAAGATAAAGCAGTAGAAGCACTGATCTCTCCCTTCCTCTTTCATCTCTTTCCACATTTTCACCCCTCCTCCTCCTACTTTCTATCTCTCTCCTCTCCTCTCATCACCCCTCCCCTGCCTGTTGTTTCCTCCCTTCCACCCTCACTATCCTCTCCTGCATGGACCTGCAGTGTATGCGAGTGTCTCCTGTAGCTTCACTGCAGCGTAGAGGAAGGCAGGACGGCTTTAGTACAATGCAGTAAAAGGATGGTGCACCAGGAGAAACGTGTTTACCAGGTGTGTGGGGCTTTTTGTGTTAGCGTCTGGCTCTGAGGTGGCGTGTGAGCTTCACAGGTATAGACAGACATCTATAACGGGAGCGCTGCTGTGGATGTCAGCCATACTGGATGTGTGAGAGTGGGTGTGTTCGTGTGTATTTCTCATGTGATTTCTTCCAAATACATCTAAAGTCAGCTGAGGTTGTCTTAAATTAGGTTTATGCATGTCTAAGCTGGGATTTACGCCTTTTATCCATGTGTGCCAGGGCTGCTAGCAAGCGGCTTATTGGGTTGTCTGAGAAGACGCCTGATTCCTGGTTTAGAGAGTGAAAGCTATCGCTTCATTTTTGCTTTGACGTCACATCCTCATCTGATAATGCGTCACAAGAAACGAGGTTGCACATAAATATGCATGAGTGTGTCCTGGATCTGTTTTTAGATCACAGGGAGAGAAACCTATTTAGAGGAGGTGTAGCTCTACATCTGCAAATGTGTTAAAGATAAACTTTTTCTTCTGGCTGGAAGAAAAGGAAATCTTGTGCTGAATCATTGTGTTTGACACTATAACGGTAAAAGTAATCCAAGTGACGGGATGCTAAATCTGGAGACAAAATAAAAGCCTTTCTTATAATTTCCAGCTGTTCATTTTGAAATAAAATGGAAAAACTAAAAAAAATTATAAAAAACAACATATTTTTAATATAAAGAACAAATAATAGTGGTTTAAAATGATTTACATTCAAATATTGTAAAAAATTAAACAAATACATGAATTAATTTTAAAATAATATACAGCATTAAATATTTAATTTGTTTATTAATTAAGAATTTAGAAATTTCACTCACGCAGATGAGACAGGAAATAAAAGTACTCAAATTCATAAAAGCATAGAGATCAACGCAACATTTATTTATATAGCACCTTATAATAAAACTCACAAAAACTAACATAAAAAATAAAGCTGTGTCATCAGTCTAAATACCATCATCGGTATTAGACAAATGTTGTTTCTCATTATTGATGTTTTTCATGCATGTTTTGAATCTTCATGAGTAAAAAAAGCTTAAATTCTGATTTAAAAACCTGAATAATCTCTCATTTTGTTGTCGTTGAAAGGCGGCTGTGCTCTGATGAACCAGCTCAGTCACTTGTAGTGTCGATACTTAATCATCTGATCAGAGAGGGCAGTGGAAGAGCTTCAAGTGTATTAATATTCACCGTGTGCATGTATATGTCCCACTTTCTGGCAGGCCCAGAGGAATGAGAGGGAGTCGATCAGGCAGAAACTTGCCCTTGGCAGTTTCTATGACGACGAGCCTGTCATCTACACCAGCTGCAGCAAGAATGGCCCATCCTCCTGGTGGGTTTCACTCAGTGTGTGTGTGTGTGTGTGATGGGGGTTGTTATATCCTCTTTTTTTTACTGACACAAATATTGTTGTACAAAGAATATTTCAGATCAACGTACCTTCTAACAAGGAAAGAGGGCTGTTATATTTATAAAATAGGTCACATCTAAGAGTAACGTAGCTATTTCCTGATTAAATTGAGTGGTTTTGTTGTTTTAAAGCAAATCAAAGTGCTTTATTCCATTAAACCCCATATTAACAAAATAAAACCAACCAAAAAACGTTTTGCTAGAGATGCTTCATTTTCAGAGACTATTTAGGAAAGAAGCCGTTAAAAAGATGAATGAAAACCTGGAAGTCTTTTAAAATGAGAAAAAATTCAAGAGTTAACTTAGTTATGTGACAAACAGAAAGTGAAATGCTTCTAGGAAGTGTTGGTTCCTTGTCTACAGTGAATCCCAAAAGAGTTGACATTTCACAAAAACAATAATAAAAAAAAAACTGTGGAATAACTAAGAAACGGGTTTGGAATAAATAAACCACACAGCTGAGGGGTCAACCCCAAACTGCAAAATGCAAAGGGACTCGTGAGAAAAAGAGTTTTCATTTGAGTTGTTTTTTGTTTTGTTTCTGTTGTTGATGACACGTCTTCTTCTGAAAACAGCGCCGCAAAGGTTATTGACTTATTACATCTACAGTTTTGCCCCAATTTTAATTACAGTAGAGTTAAATGTTGTTGAGTCAACCAGGTGCATAGATAGATAGATAGATAGATAGATAGATAGATAGATAGATAGATAGATAGATAGATAGATAGATAGATAGATAGATAGATAGATAGATAGATAGATAGATAGATAGATAGATAGATAGATAGATACCAGTTCAGTTCAGAGCAAGGCACGAGCAGACAGTGATTCAACGAGGCAGGCTCAAGCTGCGAGATTTCCATGTAGGAAATCATGCCCGTTTATCAATATTTTATCAATATTGGGTTTAAACATAATAATTTAAATACAACATTGAGGTCACGGAGAATCGAACCAGGTTCAGAACATGAACACATTTTTTCTCTTGCCTTGAAAATTGGTAGTAGAAAAAAAAACTTTCTTTGCCTGTCTGGGCTTAGCAAAAAAAAAAAAAAAAAAAAAAAACTTAGAAAAATGCCACAAGAAAAAAAATTTTTTTCCGTTGCCTTTCAGGGCTTCCGTAGCGGCGGGACTAGCCAGCTCAGACATAACCAATCCAAAAAAAGGCGGAAATGACGACTTGTCGTGCAATGCTGTAGTTTTTTTTTTAGCTGTATTCAAAGATGGCGTCAAAGGAGCGCTGCTAACAATCTCCCTCCCACTGTTCACGCCGAGCTGCACTAAAGTTAACCCCAGCTTTCCGGCATTTTTTACTTGTTGCTCCATTAGCGCAAGTAAAGGTGACACCACAATATGTGTTTTTAGCTGGGTAAGCACCTTCCTCAGTAGAAATTAATGCACTGGGGGTGAATGGAGACCCATCTAAGATGACGGCCAGCCACTACGACAGCGCCAGTCCACGAGGCGTCTACATATATATGTCTGTGGGTAGCACAGCGCAAACATCTTTCTTTAGAAGAAAGGATTTTAGCGCTAATTGTTGTTGTGGTTTTAAAGACATGTCCAAGTCATTTAGAACAGAGGAAAGAGCCGCAGCGAACTCCGCTTCAGACGCCATCTTCGTTTGAGTGTCGCGGTGTGTGACGTACGCTGCTCAGCGCGGATTGGCTCTGCTAGAATTCTCAGGGGGTGGGGTTATTTGAATAGGAGCGTTAGCAGACCCATTGCTTCCCATAAGGAAGCATTGGTATGGCTGGCCAGCCTAACTAATAACTGTCAAAGTGTGAATAAAAAAGGTCCCTAAGGTCTTGCTTCAGTTCAGTAATAAAATGCTCGATAATTTTACCATAAAAATACTGGATCAAATGAAACATGAGGACCCCCACTCTCCACACACACACACACACACACACACACACACACACACACACACACACACACACACACACACACACACACATCAATAAGAAAAAAAAATCTGATTCAATATATTTAGTTGAGATTTTTGAGACAAACGTGCAACAGAATAAAAAATAGCCTTCAACTACTCCGCTGCCTTGCCCATTTTTTTCTTTGACCTCTAATAACTTCTTGGCTTTGCAACTTCCTTTCCCTATTTTTTACTCTGAATCAAACAACGGGACTCCCCCACTTATTACTGAATGCTTTTAGAGGAAGTGCTGCTTCGTCATCTCCTAAAAAAAAGAAGCGCTGCCTGATGTAATCCAATTGGTGAGATTGAGACACGTGACCTCCGCCGGAGGTTGGGTGGACTGTTTGGGGTTTAGCTTCGCGTGGAAATTCCAGCACCACTGCATCTCACACTTGGGGGGTGAATAAGTAATTGTTCTTTGTTATTTCCTTTACGTGAGGGTATCATGATGTGGAACTGATTGATGGTGTTTTGAGTTGTTGGAAAAGCTGTGGTTGATTGCAAATGCTTCTATGTGACTGCTGTGAAGAGAACGGCGTTATTTGTATTAAAGAGTTTCAGTTTTGCTTTTAATTATTTTTTCCTGATTTCCAGCTGATGACGTGAATGGTTGAGTTGGTCAGGATCCTCTTGCAAAAGACATTTTTAATCTCACTGAATGGTTCCTGGTTTATTAATAATAATAATAATAATAATAATATAAACACATTTTAATATCATGTTTTGCTACATAAAGATCTTTCTTCCTGCTCATTTCAACTGAAGATGGTCTGTTTTTCATCTCAGGAGGCAGAGTGCAGTAAACCTGCAGGTGTGTTTTGTTAATGACAGCAGCAGTGACAAAGACAGCGATGCGGAGGACAGCAGGACAGAAACTAGTTTGGACACGCCACTGTCACCTGTGGTACGTACCTGTATGAGTGGCTTTCTCTGTCGTGCCAGGCGACTTTCATGTGTCATAACCACAGGAGAATACCACACACTGACTGTTGCAACATTGCACCACTTTATTTCCTGCACAGAGCAAACAGAGCTCGTCGCTGTCAGACCGGGACACCGCAGAGGAAGACTCGGATCCACTAGATGACTGCAGCGGGTTCTGGAGGGTGCAGAGGAGGCTGCAAGAGGAGGCCCGGGTGGCGCTGGCTCTGGCTCGACCCATGGCCCGCATGCAGGTGGAGGTGGAGAGGCAAATTCAGCTGCACAAGCGTTCTCCTGTGGCTGACCTGGTTAGTCAAAGAGAGAAATCAAGGGATTAGTCCCTATTCCACGTTTTCTACTTGAAGCATCAAAAACAACAAAATGCAGTTATGCTTTATTTATTATCAAAATCACATTTAATTCCCATTTTTGACTTTTTGGCAAGAAAATTCACATTTTTACAATCTTTTAAAGATTCACCCCCTTTTAATACCTCTAATTACAAACCAGTCAGTATACTGTCAACATACTGTGGCTAATCAGGTCATGCATTTCCTAAATGGTTTTATTTTTATTTTCAGCTAGAACCAAGCCAGCCAAGTAACTGAAACAGCCACATGTCATTTTAAAGACAACTTTAAGCTCAAGTGCAGGTTATGTTGTCCGGGATGTATTTGCTTTACTTTTTAGAGAACATTTGACAATGTCAGTCAAAATTTACCAACAGGTGTTCCACATGGATGCATCCTCGGGCCAATATTATTAAATTCATGCATTAATCGTCTTCCACCAGCTCTAATTGTGACATTTAATTGCATGCAGATGATACTGTCTAAACATGGTAGCACAATGACAAATAAATCCATGTTGCATAAGCTCAAGATGGCTTTGTATCAGGGGGAGTCATCAAGTTACATTTAAATATGAGTATAACAGAGTTGTATTTTTCCCTAAACTTTCATTTATTCTTCAGTGTGAACAGATTTGCAATAGGGTATTTATGTGCAGTATGATTAACAGATAAAAAATATCCTCATGTTTAATTCTGACACCTTTTTAATGGTATGCAATGTCAAATGATCTAAACGAGTGGAATTCAGAAAAAAGGTAAAAGATCCATTCCTAATGGGAAAGGGAAATAAAGTGAAAATGAAATTATTGTCAACTGCTCTTACGGTAAACAACAAAAATACAATAGGGACTAATCTAAACAAAAGGTCATTATAGTCTGACTTTGCACAAGAGAAAGCCCCTGAAACCAGCAGACAACAGAACAGCGAGGGAAAAGGGGTATTTGCAAAATTAGAGCTCCAGTACGCTCAGATAAGTGCTGAAGAATTAAAACACACAAAACTAATTTGTCCCTTTGCAGTAAATTCCCCATCTGTGTTTGTTCAGCTTCCTCATCTGCCCCACATCAGCGAGGCCTTAATGAAGTGGAACCTGAGGAGAGGGGACATGAGGGACATGAGTCTTGGACAGCTGCAAGTCATCACAAATGACTTACACTCGCAGATTCAGAGTGAGTCAAAAAAAAAAAAAACATCGCAACCCTAGTGCAAATGTTTCATTGAGAAACAAATCCAACTACTACTCTTTACTGTGCTTGCTGAAATAAAAACATGGATTGTAATTTCAGGTTTAAATGAGGAGCTGGTGCAGCTGCTGCTGATGAGGGATGAGCTGCACGTCGAGCAGGACGCCATGTTGGTTGATATAGAGGACCTCACCAGGTAAACTGCTGCTTCTGCAGCAGCTTGACCGAGATGAACTATTACTAAAGGTGTACAGAACTCTCTCATTTAAAGGTTTTCTCTTTTTTTTGCTGTCTCAGGCATGCACACTGCCATCAGCGGGCCCAGACGGAGAAAGCTGTCTCTAAATAAACGTGTCTGCCTGCACGCCGATCAACCTCCCATTCCACACTGTGACTAGTGTTGCTGTTAGATCTCTATCCATGCTGACTATTTCTGGGGCACCAAATACAGCGTCAAGTATTAAAACACACAAATATATCTATATCTATATATTAATGTCACACAGCATGGTATTACCTTGGTAAAATCACTAATTTCAGCGCTGATACAAATGAGTTCATGCAGGATGTTCATGCTGACTCAGCATATTTCATTTTTCATAGAATTAGAGAAGTTCTTTTGACTTAATTTAATTTCTGACAATAATAATAATAATAATAAAACACTAAGTAAATGTTTGCACAGTCTTTATGGAAGTGCTTGGCCAAGCCTTCATTCTTATTTCTTGCAGAATATGATCTATATAAAAAAAGGTACGTTTGGCTTGCCTTCACAATATTCAGGCCATTCATTATAGTGTTTATTATTTATTTTATATGCCCTGTGTCAGCACTGTTCCTTATCCACTCAGACCATCTAAAACATAAAAAGAAGAAATCACCGCTTTGTTTCTAATAATAAAGGGTGTTTAAAATAGTTAGCAAAAGAAAACGTGAACAAACCTTCTTGATAGAAATATGCAACATCATTTTTATATGCTTACTGCTTAGCATACGTGTCGATTAAACCAATAAATGGAAGTCTGAGAATAATCTATTTTGTCTGTTTCAAAGGATATATTGTATGTAAATGTTGAGAGGCACTTTATTAAAAAGAACAACATGCCTTGGTGTGTTTTAGTGTTTTCACTCGGCTTTTTAAGAATGTCAAACCACTCAAAGGTGAATCATTTGCTTCATTTCAAACAAATGTACTGTATGATGATTGTAAAAACAAATCCAATAATAAATGTTTCAAATATGTGAGAATGAGCTTGAATTTTATTCATTTTATGGTTTTTTGGGGGGTTTTCTTCAAGAACTAAGAGACTGTTAATTAACATTTTCATCTTATAGTTGTGAAACAAGCTCATTCACGTGTTCACACTTTTTTTTCACAAGAACACAACTTAAGTTTTCTGGATGTTCACACTAAGAAAGGGCGTCAAATAATCAGTTGAACGGATGTGAGAGGGCATGTTTTAAAGCAGTAAAAATGACACATCATGGTAACAATTTACAATAAGGGTCCCTTTATTAACGTACTTAGCAAGGTTTTAATAGTTTTGCAATTTTTATAAGTTTTTATTTTTATTTAGTTTTAACCTCAAATTTTTGATTCTATTTAGTTTTAATATGTTTTTAAAACTTGTTTTTTAAGTTTTATTTTAGTTTTTATTTTTTGAAAATGTATTCGTATAGCGCCTTCTTAGGGTTCTACAACCCCCCAAGGCGCTTCACAACACAATCAGTCATCCACCCATTCACACACTGGTAGTGATGAGCTACATCCTAGCTACAGCTGTCCTTGGGTGTACTGAGAGAGGCGAGGCTGCCACCAGCAGGCAAAGTGTCTTGCCCAAGGACACGACAGCGACAGACTGAGCTGGACGTGAACCTGCGACCTTCCGATTGCAAGGCGGCCACTTAACTCCTCTGCCACCATCGCGAAAATGCTTTGTTCCAGTTTAGTTTTTATTAGTTTCAGTTATAGTTTTAGTATTTTTTGTAATATTAGTTATCAGGAACAAGAATGAATAAAAGAATAGATAATTGTTCATAGTTTTTCAAAAATGTATTCAGGTAGATCAGGTGAGCTGCCACATTCCAGGCAAGTAGCAAAGATATGGCAGAGTAACAAAACATTCTCGGAAATTCTAACTTCCGAGTTGAAATAATGAACTGGAACACCTCGTACATCAGAGAATGTTTTTTAATCCAACTTCGAGGTTCAACATAGCAGCTTCTTTTAATAATAGTGGCTGTGGTGGAAATGTGTTTATTTTGCAAGATAAACTTGTAAGGGTGGATCTAAAATCAATGTTGTGTGCAGTTGTATGTTCTCCGAGGGTCCAAGAATCCAAATTTCACAGTAATTTTTAGAATGCATGGTGACTAAACACGACATTCTATCTCATTTCAGTAAAAATAAGTAGAAACTGTGAATGGATCCAAACTGCCTAATGAAAATGTAAAGGGTACATGCCCCCCCCAAATTACATCCATGGATCCGCGCCCAATGTATTTTAGACCCGAATTTTATGGTTAAACGTTACAAAACCGTCAATATTTTTCAACGACTGGACATCATTTCATTCATTTTTAACAACATTTCAATGGATATTTTGAGAGATTGATGGTAAAAACGACACATTGTCACTTTAAGGACACTTACTAGTTAATATCAGAAATGTTAATAAAGGGACCCTTATTGTAAACATTTATACACAAGATAAATATAAAACCTAATTAATTTCAGACATTTATTAAACATTTTAATCTAAATTTTGTAACAATATAAATGCAGAAAACTGTAAAGTGAGTTAAATATTAACTTTTTTTTCTTGTAAAGTTGCCAAAACCTAAAGTTAATATTATGTCACTTTTTTTTCTTGATTTTTATCTTCATATGTTACAATAATTCAATCCAGTTTCCCTGAAGTGGCCAATAACAAACAATTGTGCCCAACTAAAGTTAAAAATAGCATCAATAACAGCCACGCCTCCACTGTACCTTATTTGGAAATGTCAACAGTCACTGATGTGAATCTGTGTGGTTAATCTGGAAACCTTTGTAATTCCAGTTTTGCCAAGTGATTTAATTGTGTGTGAGAGTAGAAATCGCATAACAGAGCTTTCAGTTTCAGTAAGGTGTGAAAATAGTTCAGCACACCAGAAATTCCCTAATCCCAGTTTGAGTATAAAACACTTCAGGATGTTTGAGCTGAATCAGACACACTCCAAAGAATTGGACTCGATATTTCTTCAAGATGCTGCTCATCAAGCTCTGTGAGTTTTTATTTTTACTATAAAATTTTGAATTTCTTTGCAAGAAAGTAGTTAAAATTTGATTTTTCTGGTTGTAATTTTTATGTCAGACTCTATTTCTGCCATGCTGCTTCTGGTGCTCGAATGCCCCGTAGTGGTCAGCCGGTCTCTACCAGCGGTGGACCAAGAAGGGATGAGCGACTCCTGCGTTCTGAATGCACGGACACTTCTGAGAAACATCACAGCTGCACTCACACAGGTATAAACGACTCGATGAAGGTGAAATTCTCCGCTGTCACAAATATGTTTTGGTGTTTAAACATCTCTACTCCTAACAGGCGGAGTTGTTCAGTGGGATCGACTGCACTAGGCAGAACATGGAGGTGAACCTGGACAGCGACACACCTTCCGTCTGCTCGCCAAAGGTAACTAATTTGAATATAAGTGAAACATTTGAGAATTTTTGTTGTTGCAGTTGTACTAAAATGATCCAACTGTTCATTTCTCAGGACTCAACTTGTTCTGGAAACACTAAATCAGACTTTGATCAGGTAAGTTTCTCACTCATGCATTTAAATACGTTATGATTATGCAAGACATTGTTCAAGCATCAACCAGACTTTGAAACAAACATCTATTTTCTGATTTGCGTCCCCTCTAGGAATCGTGTTTGACAAACATCGGGAAGGATCTGACTCACTACTACAAACGTCTCTACGCTCAGCCAGACCCTGATCATTTACTCGCTTCGTCTGTTTTGCACAGTCTCCGAGAACTCATGGAGGTAAATCACCAAAAATATAACTGAAATTTGATGCTTTCATTTAAACTTGTGCAATTGAGAATTATTTAAATTACCAATTAAATATGAATTATTTGCACTTTATAATGTTGATAAAGTATTAAAAAAGTATTTTCTGATCAACAGACCTGCTTTAAGGGGTCAATGCCGACAGAGTTGAAGAAGGTGAGGACTATGAAATGTTCAATGACGCAAAAATCCCAAAAGATGTTTATTTCTTTTTATTTTTTTAATACTTAAGGGGGGTTTTTGTCTTCTCTTAGGCTGCTGCGGATCATCCAAGCACCTACAATGAAAGACTGAACCTTTGCAAAGTGATGAGAGGCTTCCACGTCCGCACCATCACTATCAACCGAGCTATCGGCTACATTAACTCTGGTGAACAGAAGAGATAAAGCAGCAAGTTTCAGAAAGACCCATCTCACAAACTAACAAAGAAATGATTTAGCTTTGACAGAAAAAACACTGAAGACTTTTATTTTGTAGTTTTGAACAGTACATGTTTACCATTATTATCTTTGTAAGAGCAGGACATTTATCTTAAACATCCAGATGATGTGTGGAATTATACTTTTATAAAGTTTATTTCATAGAATGTTATATTTATATATTTTTTATCTTGAGTTATTTATTTGAACTATTTATTGATGTTGTGACTTGGTTCTAAGAATAATCAAATAAACATTTTTCTGCGTATTAAATGTTGGTCCTTTTCTTTTTTTGATTTCCGTTCACCTTCTAAACTTGAACTTGAATGCATGTAAAAGTAAAGTGATTTCATTTCAGATCACACAGAATGCTTGTTTTACCTAAACATCATTTGGAAAATACAGGAAATAAATAATTGTTTTACCATGTTTGACATGGAATTTTTTGAGAGCAATAAATTGCAGGGTTTAAATTTGTGTTGTAAGATTTTTATTCATGACCAAATGCTATAAAAATGAAATCCAGACATAAAAGCATCTGAATGCACCCTCGAACTGAGAGTTACTCCAGTTTGTTGATGATGCAATGATGTTTTGGTCGTGTACGTAACTGCAGCTGTTTATTCATAAAACCGTACTGAAAGTAAACAGAGGGTTTCGTTTTGTGTTTGTTCCTGCTGATATGCAATGGAACTGAAACAGGTGACATTTGTGGCTGCTGAGGTTGAGAACGACCTATGATGTTTTCACAGCAGAGTGCATGACAGTTAAGAGTTTATTTATAGAATGGGTCGAAGGTCAGGGACTGGATCGATAAATGTTAATTTTATGAATGAACTCTGAGGCAAACTATTAAAATCCACCCCAAAATACTCAGGCTGGTTATTTATTATCTATTTTATGGTTTTATTGGTCCTGTGATATGTATTTATTACTCAACTGCCAGTTTGTCCCTTAACATGTAACAAGTTTTTTTTAATATAAAGCCCTTTATTGGCTAATCTTAAAAAAAAAACATCTAAATACTTTTTAGACACTTTTTAGGTCTATCAGATTTTTTTTTAGATTTTCACTTATTATGATTTATTTCTGAGCCTTTCCAATGACTTATTTATCACTGCGATGTTAAACTGTTAAAGATTATGATTTGTTTTCTTATTCATGAAGTTCTTTGCACTAAATCCCTCACATGAAGCAATTTCAGCAGTTTTATTCTTGACAGTTTCAGTACCATCCAGAACGAGCCGTTGAGAGCGGAGCGTCTGCTGTCCGAGGTAAGATGGCCGCCGCGTACGGACGCTGTCGACTCCCAGTTCAGGCATCTAGTGTTTATATGATATCTATGCCGACAACCACGAGGGGCTTGAAGTAGTTGTTTCTTGCACGAGAGATGGTAATTATCCTTTTTGTGACATCACAAACAGGAACTTTTGAAACAGCTACTTTTAGGCACATAATTCCTAAAAATAAACACAGACAGCAACCAGATGGGTGGGGTTTTGTTCCTGATAGGAGTGTTTATAGAGGATGTAGAGACCCACATGGCTGCACAAAAAAATGCAAAAGGTGAGTTCTGCAGCTCGCCCAAAATGCATTTTCTAAGCTTTTCCTCCCGTTGCTCTGAGGCTCCCTTAGCTGATCTCTCTTCAGTCATTTTTCTCATGTATGTTACAGTTTCAGCTTCTGGTCTGAACCTTTGGGGCTCTGTGTGGTTATGCACCTTCATACACATCCAAGTGCAACCACCATAGCCATGAGGTTGCCTAATCAGGTTTTACCCGTTACAAAATCAAGAATAAACACTATATGGATGTTCCGATCACTTTATTTTGCTCCCGATCCGAGTCCGACTGTCATCAGTTTTTGAATATCTGCCGATACCGAGTCCTGATCCGATACTTCAGCAAAGAATTAAAATAAGAAGAAAAAACAGAAAACACATCCAAGTTTTCCTTAAAACATCTTTTTGGTATTTCTTTCTGTTTTTATGCCATTTCCTTAGTTTATCTGCCAAAAAACATCAGTTGTTTAGGAAGTACATTGATGAAAAACACATTACAAGTAGCTGTTGCTCTGCCTTCACTGTCCGGTTTAAAATATCACCAAAATACACACATTATAGCTCTCCTGAGGAGACACGTAGCTCTGCGTTAGCCTGCTAGCTAGCTGCAAGTTATGGTGTCTGAATCCCTGCCTGCCGTAAATTGTGTGACGTAACGGTGTTGTTTTCATCCAAGAAACAAAAAACACTGATGTAGAGGAACTTGTTGAGATTTAAACTGAGCCATTGTTTTTCTGTTTGATAATCTATATCGCAGGATGAATTTAAAAAGTCATTTTTTATTTAATTGGGTTAAATTCGATCTTTTCACCCAATTCCGATCTTTTGAAAAATCACGTGATTGGGCCCGATTTCCGATCATGTGATCGGATCGGAGCATCCCTAATAAACACTAATGATGGCAGTCTTTGCAGTTATAGTCCCTTCACTGTGTAACAGTGCTGGTTGTTCTTCTTTACACTTAATTGATTTATTTAAGCAGCTAAAAACTCATCATTTTAAGACTGGCATTGAACTATTATTCAATTATTATAATTACTAGATTGTATTATAGCTCATTTTATTTTTACTTGAGACAAATAACTTGTATTCTTATGATTTATATATATATAGAGATATATAGAGAGAGAGAGAGAGAGAGAGAGAGAGAGAGAGAGAGAGAGAGAGAGAGAGAGAGAGAGAGAGAGAGAGAGAGAGAGGATAATACACCAGTGTTGCCACCTAGTGGGTGATGTGGTTAATGGCAGGT
Source organism: Aphyosemion australe (assembly GCA_006937985.1). Taxonomy (NCBI): domain Eukaryota; kingdom Metazoa; phylum Chordata; class Actinopteri; order Cyprinodontiformes; family Nothobranchiidae; genus Aphyosemion; species Aphyosemion australe. The sequence continues at coordinate 849,857 of SSNS01000120.1, forward strand.
ATAAGTTAAAACATAAAAGATGTTAAATTGTAAACCCACCATAGTTATCTTTGATAATGATTCAAACATGCACGCTGTATAAAACGTCAAAGCGTAATTCACTGCGGTGACGCAGCAGGTGGCGCATCTTCACCCAGGTGTGTTGATGGAGGTTTAATTACCTGCAGCTGTGGCTTTATTTCCAGCAGCTTCGGGGCTTAGTCTCTTTCAAACTTGCCTGAGAATGGACCGCAACCTGCCGTGGGTCGTTTTTTACTGGACCCTAGTTTTCTACTCCGTTTCCACTCTCACAGAAGGCCGGCTGACCGACAGCCGAAGCTCCGGCGCAGCAAACCTCCAACCTCGGCTCAGGATGCGCGGAGAAGCCCTCCAGCCTCGGCTGTTTGCGGTGAAACAACAGGAGAGCAGCGTGGAGCACGGCAGTCACGCCCGACCCGTCCTGGTAAAGTGCCATCCGGATTCAATGGAGGTTGTGGTGCAGGCTGACCTGTTCGGGACGGGCCTGAAGGTGGACGCTGGTCACCTGAGGCTGGGCTCTGACTCTCCGGGTGAGGGGAGGGAATGTGCTGCGTTCCAATCAGGAGAAGGGGAATTCACCGTCCTGGTCGGGCTGACGGAATGTGGAACCAAACTTTCTGTAAGAACTTCTCTCTGTGATCCAGTTTGGGCTTAAAACATTTTTGCATTAAAGTTTCAGACTTTTTTTTTCAGTCAACAGAAGAGAAGATCGTCTATTCCAATGTTCTGATTCACTCACCTGAGCCCTCACCTGCTGGGCTGCTCAGACTGGATGAAGCTGCTATTCCTGTTGAATGTCATTATGAAAAGTAAGTTATTTAAATGTGTTAGAAACCAGCTTTTTTCCTAATGGTGACCACCTGATTGAATATTTCAGGAGGTATTCTGTGGATGGCATCTCTTTACTTCCTGCCTGGATTCCTTTCATCGCCACAGCCTCTGAGGAAAACCAGATAGACTTCAATCTACGAATCATGAGTGGTATTACCGCTTTTCAATTGAGTCACCAGCAATAATGAGCAAATGCTGTTTTGAAATTATGCATCAAATGATTTTTTAATTTTTTCTGAAGATGACTGGCAGCATGATAGGGGATCTCATCTGTTCTTCCTGGGAGATCTCATCCACTTTGAAGTCTCTGTTGTTATGGGTAACCACATACCCCTCAGAGTTTATGTTGACCACTGTGTTGCCACGGCAACGCCTGACATGGATGCAGAATTAAGATATGACTTTATCGAGCATCATGGGTGAGTTTAAGAATTAAACCTTCTGTTCTTAAACACTAAATAAATTAAATAACTTGTTTTTGTTGTTGTTTTTTTTTCAGATGCCTCGCTGATGCTTACCTGACGAACTCCAACTCGCTTTTCTTGCCACGAGTTGAGGAAAACAAGCTCGGGTTCCAGCTGCACGCCTTCCGGTTCTACCAAGAACCCAGTGACCAGGTTGAAATTTTCCTCACTTGCATTTTGCTTGTGCATTTGAGAAAATTTGACCTTTTTTAAAGAAAAATTTAAATGCACAATGCTTGATGAGCAATGATGGGACCATATCAAACTCTAAAACCCTTATGGCAAAGCTTGTTTGAATTTGGACATCACATTTCTTGGGTCCTGAGCTCTTGTAGGCTACAGGTGTTTATTTTAATAAACTGTCGGGCAGGCCCCTTAATTAAAATTAGTGCTGTCATGAAATTAATTTTTTAGATTAATTATGACCTGTAATTAATCTAATTAATCTCACCTACTAATGGCTGAGAAAAGCCATCATTTTGATGCATTTTATTTAAATTCATTACATTATTGTGGCAGACTAAAAGATTACATCACCAAGGCAGAATAATACTGTGCTTTTTGTCAGTCTCGAATAATTAGAAATTAAACATTTATCTAAAATTAAAATAGACCTGTAAATTATCAAAACTGTAAAACATATAAAAACAGTTTATCACAAAAATAAAATGCTGAAAAAGCATTAAGCACTCACTCTCACTTCTGACATGTGGTATGGCATGATACTTAAATATAAATATAATTACATAAAATAAATAAAAAATCCCAACAGGCAGGCTAGAAAAGTCCCAGTAAAATTATAGATTAAAAATGAGATTAACTCAATTAAAAAAATTAGTGCACTAAATGTGGCTGTGATTAATTAATCTCAATTAATGCGATAATTTGACACCCCTAAATAAAATGTTGGCACTGCAAAGACAAACAAATCAGGTTGACTCTGGTTTTATCACTGTAGGTGGTAGAAGTTTTGTTTCATCATCATGAGACTAAAACCAATCTGACTTTACTCGTATTTAGTGGCATCAGCTGTTGGTTGAACTAAGAACATTAAAAACTTAATGCATCGTTCACCTCTTTAGATGAGGAGAGTTCATATTTTTCCTCACCTTTATTTGCGTTTTACTCCATCTTTCTTCCTCAGGTCTTCATAACCTGCTTGGTGAAAGCTGTTCCAGCTACGTTGGCGGTCAGTTCTCAAAACCGGGCCTGCTCTTTTATCGGAAATAGGTAACTGATAAATAAATGTTATATTGTGCTTAAACAAATACTGAAGTATAATTTAATTAATATTTATAGGGTCTCATGAACCATTTTTCCCCCCATAAACTATCTCCATCCAGATGGCTTTCGGTAGATGGAAGCCACCAGGTGTGCAGAAGCTGTGACGTCTCCCAGCGGTTTGAAGAACCTCAAACTACAGAACCACCCAAAGTCACTCAAGCTCGGCCCACCATGACTTCACGGGGGAGTTTAGTCCAGAATAAAGCTGAACATCCTTCAGCCACTTACTTCCAAGTCCGCCCAGGAACACAAAATAGCCAGTTTGGAAGACCTCAGCAACCCTCTAGGTTAAGGAAGAGAAAAGCAGACGGCCAAGGACGTGAGTCGAGTTCATTTATTACATCTAATTCAAAGCTTAAGTATTAATAAAACACAGTTGAATGAGATTCTGTGTTTTTTTTTGTCCCTACAGAGAAAACCATCCTCCTGGGACCCCTTAATGTTCTGCCATCCAGCAACAGAAAAGATTTGAAACGCGAAGCTGAGCTTTCACAGAAGACCAGGAACACCTAAAAGCCAAACTGCAGAGAGATGATTAAATGTTTTCACTGCTGCAATTGCAGGGCAAACAAAAGCCAACATAAATGCTGATTTGTTTCCTCATCAATGCCTTGTAACTTTTTCAACAAGCTCTGAAAAAGCAGAAATGTATCGTTTTCTGTTTAGTTTGCAACGTCTGTACAGATGTGTAATCTTTTCTCAAGTAAATATTTTACACTACTCTATTGTCTTTTTATTAATCATATTGCTTTATTTTGCTATCAAATAAAACACAAATGTTCTTATTTTAACCGAATTGAGGACAACCACAGTAATAGCATGAATCATGATGAAAAGCAAAACTCCAAAGATGATTGCTGGGAAAGATGGTTTGGGAGCAATTTAATATGAGGTTTTATGATAACATGAAGAAAAATTAATGTTAAAAAAATTTGAGCTGTTCTCAAATTCAAATTTAGAAAGGAGGCCTTCATTTTTTTTTCTTTCAATTCAATATTTTTTCTGCTGGGGTGTCTGGTTTGTCCTCTTCCTCTCGATCATCATGGATCCCAGCACAGGTGGTGCTGCAGCTTTCGGCATCAAAAAATCTGTTACCGTTTCCATGACATCCAGTCCAGAAGAACCTTTTGCACTTGTCATGATCTGAGTCATAGTAGAATCTCAAGAAATTTCCGCTACATCCACCAACGACGTGTTTTAAATGACAAATTTTGAAGGCTTCCATTGGGTAGGTATTCTCAGCGTTGGGTGAACAGGTTCTCATGCAGTCTTCTTCGTTTGCAAAACGGTTGTCGTTTCCTCCCTCGCCGTTGTAGAAGAAAGGGTTGCAGCGATCAGTGAGGTAGTCATAGAAAACACTAAAGGTGAAGTCCATGCCATGACCTGGATCACTTTCTTGTCTGCAGTAATCTGTTGGATAACAAAAAATAAAATTTAGAAAGATTGAGTTTATGAAATTACAAACTGTATAATAGGTGTTATCAGCAGACACGAGTAATGTTCAACCAGAGATCCACTCCCTTTTTTATCATGACAATAAAAATGATCAATTATTAATAGATTTCCCAGAAAGGAAGTACATATAAATGGTTTATTCACAAATTCATCAGATTTTGCTGATATTTTTTGCAATTCTGACAAATTTGCTAAAAACGTGCCTTGAACGTACACTAAAAGGGATTTCTAATTATTTTTTTGCGTTTTCAGGCTCAGACAGAAATTATCTTAAAGGTTTAAAAGGGGGAAAGAATCACATAGTCAGCATAACACAAAAAACAGGATATAAAGATCATTCTCAGGAAAGTAGACGAACATAAACTAGCATTTCAGCTCGAAGTCAACATGAATTTAAAGATAAAGACATACAGTGGAGGGAAAAACAAAATTGTTTTATTCTTCTGTTGATCCAGTCTCTCTTATTAAACTCCATGTTTCCAGATAAGGATGATCACCGACATGACTGATGGTTAAACTTTACCACTGTTGTTACCATTTGAAATGAAAACAACAGAACCAGAGTTTTTAGATGTAGATTTTTACATGAAACGTGTCAGCTTAGATAGATTAGACAACCTCATCTGAAAGCTGTAAAACCATCTTTATGTTTTCTAAATTAATGGAGCGATGAAATGAACTGATTCGTACCTGGAGTGGAGTGGCTGATGTGAAATGCTGCCATAACAGTTGCTAAAAGCAGCAGGTTCTTCATGTTGCTGCTCGTCATGGTGCAGTCTTCCCTGAAATGACTCCGATACCATAAACCATGATGTGAGTGGGTACTAATCTGACCTTTGGACCACTGCTTCCCTAATGCTAGTTCTGCCTATTGAAAGTTAATTGCAACGATATACAGCAATATCAACATTAAAGCAACATTCCGTAACTTTTACACCTTGAAATTACGCTTTTTTGTAAAGTTTTGGCATCATACTAGTAACTATTTATTCAACGTGTGGAGGTGGGAACGTTTCTTTTCATTGTTTTGCCTGACATTAGGAATGTCTGATTTGAAAAAGTTTGATTTTAAAATTTGATTTTATGACAGTGACGTTACGCAGCAAGCCTTGAGAGGGCGACAGAGAGCATATATCCGCAAAGTTCAGGAATGGGGCTTTAATAAGGGATATGGGACGATAGCTGGTAGGAAATACAGGGTCTTTGCCTGGTTTTAACAAGAGACTAATGTTGGCTGAATTCATATTTGGCTGTAGCCTACCATTTTCATCAATTTCTCTCATCAGTCTGTAGAATGTTGGAGCCAGAATGATTTAGATTTCTACTGGAAACCCATCTGGACCTGGAACTTTCTTATTGGGAATGGTTTTAAGGGCTTCCTGGAGCTCAGCTGAGTCTAAAGCTGCCGTTTGGCTATCTGATAAGTATTATTCTGTCAAGAAATCTGATTCATCTCATTAACTAATGTATCTGTGGTGACTACAAAAGTTGTTTTCACTTTATTTATTTTTAACTGGTTAGCTAAGAATCTGCCTGATTTATGTTCAACGTGTCTGTTTTTCTTCAGCTGGTCTGCTTAAACACACAAACCCATTCCGCCCAGTAACAACTACATGTTATTGATATGGCTTTAGCAAACTATTTATTTGGAATTGGATTTCAAGCTTGTAGACTCATTAAACTCCAGAAACAAAAGTGGATGTTTAAAAGGAAGGTTTTGTTTGGATCTGTAATGCAACTAGAGTAACACGATATCAGCTCTGGTCAATTCAGGAGACGTGCACACATGCTATTAAGGACCACTTCCTTCCATTACTGCCCACAACCTAATCATGCAGTCACTGAATTGATTATTTTCCTGAAGGCTGTGATGAATCATAAAATGTCTTCTGCATCCAGTAAAGTGGTTCGTCACATCTTTCGCTCTGCTCTTTGGGAAATTACAAATATTGTTCCATTTTATTGAGTTATAATTTGCCTTATTAAAGATTATTTAACACATTTTTCATTAGAAAATCGTTACTGCAGTGCTTCCGGTAGACACTTAAGTGTTTGTTTTAACAGAGAAAACAGGGTTGCACTTAGCACTTACTGTCTCCTGTGGAAGGATCAGCCTAAATGGACCAAAGTATTGCAGCAATAAGACGACACACACGCGCGCGCGCCAAGTTGTGTTGCATAATGGAAGCTCGCGCGCCGTTAGAGGACCTACCTTTAGGGGTTACGTGCGTCAGCACCTCGGACAGCGCCCCTCGTTGTTCTCCCTCGGAGGGCGTGTTGAGCGCTGTCCGTGGTGCTGAAGCCTCAGCTCTTTCGTGGTTGGTCACTTTAACCTCACACGTATTTATTTTTTTATTCACATGTCACTTCTCGGTGTCTGCTAGTCTGCTCCTAGACTTCTTGGGCGCCTATTGGAGAGTTTTATGACCACGACGTCACGCCCGCTTTGTGCGTAATCGATCTGGAGGACGCTGAAGTGCGCATTGGAGTTAAAGTCAAACTGGAGAACTTTCAGCCACATCCAGCTGATGAGAACTACTTTCTGGACATGAGGAGAGTGGATGATGGCTTTCCATGTTTTACGCACATGAGAGGAATTTCCTGCGCTGCTGTTCCTCCGGATTCTATCCATTTGCCTTTTTCATCTCTGCATTCTGAAGGCGACAGCGATGGTTTCCAGTAGCTACCTACCTGTCTTCAGCGTTTTCCTTCTTGACCCTTCCCTAGTTTATTGCTTAAGATGCGGGCAGAAATTGTGCGCGAAAGACCAAGTCTGTTGCGGAAACAGAAATTCCACCTGTTGCCAGCAGCCTCTGATCAACATTTACTCCAACATCGCCGTCCTCACCCGGAAACTCTCCGGGATCCTGATTATCCTGCTGCTCTTCGCTGTGGGATACTTCATTCACAGACTTTTGTGCTCCAGATCTCGGCAGCCCACTGCGCCTCAGAGTAGACCTCCACCCGTGACTGCATCACGGGAGCTGCTGATGGAGAGCTGCACACCCGAAGCCTTCATTGATCCAGCTCCTGTTCCTCAGTTGCCCAGGTATGACGAATGCAACCGTCTGCCAACTTATGAGGAGACGATTCGGGATGGAAACCGAGGACCGCCGGGGTCTATTATGGGACAAGCGTCGTGACGAGGATTTGGAGACTGGATGTTTAATTTGTTTGGATTAAATTACCCTGAAACCGGAAACGTGCACCACTGCAAGATGCTCTTAATTGACTCTGCATCACTTTCAAAGTTTAGTTATGTTCATTTAAATGTGATCTGGTTCCAGATCGGATTTAAAACCTGCTTTCATCCGCTTTTGATTAATTTTGTTCAGGCATTAAAGTTGTTTATTTATAACAACATCCATATTTCAGCCACGCATCTCTAATGTTCCGTCTATCAATTAAGACTTTACTGAGAAGTGAGAAAAACACTTGTTTTTGTTGTTTTGACCTTCTGAACAACATGTGACGTCACTGCTTAACGTGCGAATCAATCACATTTGCGCTTTATTGATCAGCTGTGTTTTATTTTTAACTTGCTTGAATACATCAGCTGCTTCTGGCGCATAAGGACATTTTTCTGGGTTTGATCTCATTTATAATAAGAGACTCTATAACAAAGTAAATCCAAAGTGCATTTGAGACATTAAAAATGACTTTTCTTATAAATAAAACAAATCCACCTCATCGTCTGATGGTGTTCGAGCGGAGGTATTGCACTGTTTCTTTGATGTTGTCCTTCACATCCTCGGAGGGGAGTCGGACCATCTGAACCACCCTCCTAAACGCCTCCTCCACTCCGGTTCCCGTCGACGCAGAACACGGCTGAACGAACCAGTCCCGACCGGTACACATCCTGCTCATGTGGAACTTGTCCTTCAGTTCTGTGACAGTCAGCGCGCCGCTCACGTCCTGTTTGTTGGCCAGAAGGATCAGAGGGCAGCCGCGCAGCTGATCGTTCTTCAGGGTTTTCTCCAGCTCCTTGCGCGCCTCCTCCAGACGCCTCCGGTCCGACGCGTCCAGCACGAACACTAGGGCGGCAGTGTTCTGGTAATAATCCGGCCAGTGTTCGCGCATCTTCCTCTGACCGCCGACGTCCCACATGGTCACGTTGAAGTTCTTCCTGCTCTTTCGGGCTTCCAGCATCGCCACGTTGAAGCCAATGGTCGGGACGGTGGAGACGCTCGCCTGGTGCTTCATTTTGTAGAGGAGAGTGGACTTCCCTGCGTTATCCAGACCGAGGAGCAGAACCTGGACTTGTGGCTGTTTGGATACCGGGTGGCCCATAGCGACGTGGACGCAGACAAACGCTTCACTGGATGAGGGAAAGTCACATTTCTCAGCTGGTGACGCACTGTTTGCGTTTCCTGGAGTTTAATAGATAAACCATTAGCTGCATGGTTTACTGTACACTGATAAGGTGTCACCAGGGACAAAGTCTGATCCAAGCGCACCACTCCTCTAACAGTAAAGTTCACTCCCAATGGCCTTATCTTTCACATTTCATCCTGCTTTTCAGTAAATTATGTCTTCATAGAGGATAAAAAGAAAAATAACAAGGTAAAAAACACTTTTTCAATTAAAAGTGATCATTGACAGCTTTTATTTTGACAACAGCAGGTTGGAGAGCAAGATGCAAATCTCCCTCCCTATAAATAAAATAATCTGTCAATAAGAAAACATTTAAACAGCTCTTGTACTGCAACCCAACACTGTGTTGAAAAGTTTAACACTTTACTTCCGTTAAAAATGTCTTCAGACATTTCAGGAAGAGCAAAATGTTTGCTAAAATGGGTCACTGACCCATGAAAATTCACATAATGCAAAATAAATAAATATTTCTGTAGAAATAAAAAAAAGGCTGTGTTAAAAATAATATAAAATCACATAAATATAACATAAGAGAAGAATAAATAAATAAATAAAGGTTAGTCAGTGGAGAGTTGTCACTGACTTCATCCAAGCTTCTCTCTTTAACCCTCGTCTGCTTTAATACGTTTATTATTCCAGTTTTAAAGCAAAATTATGCACGTTTGACAACAAACATGTTATTTCATAAAGCATAAAAGAAAAGTCTGTGTGTATCTTCTATCACGCCTGATAGGTTTCACATAACTCGTCCACAATCAGCTTCATCACGGAGGCGTTTTCATTCCAACTCCACACCCTCTGCTGCAGCGTGGATAGGAAACACCAGAAACCCACACGAACATCTCCTGCTCTGAAAATCCCCCAAAAAGGGCAGAGAAACCATCCAGTCAAAAATCGATTGACTCTTCTGATCAAATAATACCATTTTCCCCATTTTCTATCAGGTTCTAGTCCATTTCTCTTCAGGTTTCACCCACACTCCACCCGTCGGGTTATCCATCACGTACACCAGTCCACCGCTGTCGCAGCGACTCTGGGGCCAAGAGTGGGACGTTGTTTTCTCCTGGCTCCGGGTGGAAGGGTGAAAACACGCCGCTGGAGTAGTCACCCTTTTCTGGATGCGGACTACGGAGGCTGGAGTGGAGAAAGAATCCGTCTGAGGATACGCGTCCTCTGTGCCAGTGCGCTGGAAGATTACGCGGGCTTCAAAGGAGGATTTGGAGCCGTGTTGTCCCATGCTGTTTGGAAAATCTTCAAATTATTCCGTTGCAGAATCCAAATGAACTGAACCGTGTGGACCTGTAGGTACCAAACGACTTGTGTATTCCTGTTTCCTGACGGTTGACTTATATGTCACAACGCCACAAGGTGAAGTGTTCCTGTAAGTCAGAAGCGTGACACAGTTGCTTACAGACAAACTGAATCAGCTCATGTTCCAGCTATTTTTACCCTCCACCTGCTGCTCGCCGTCTCTAGCCTTGAACGTGGGCGGTTTCGAGTTGTGCTGCAGTGGGACACGGAGAAGGAGCTATTTCTGGTCTGAGAGTCCAAATATATCAGCTGTTTTCCAAACCCCCCATGATCACATCATCCCAACATTTGTGACTCTTTGCTGCTTAAATAGTTCCTTTAAGCCCAGTGGCTCCAACTCTGATTTAAATTCCCAAAGAGGTGATGAATGTGACTTTAATAACTTCACCATAGTGTACTCACGCAAAATAGTTTCACATGAAACACCGAGTCAGCGTGAATGGGTTCTCTGGTCAAATGTTTTATTGTAAACTTCCGCTCGTGTACAGAAGGACAGAAAAGAAACATGATGGCGATTTGGCATTCTGCCAGAGAAATCCAAAAAGAATCAACAATAAATAAGGCATTAGGTCAAATGTTAAATTAAAAAAATCTCAGCTGATGAAGCATCCACAGTGGTGACAGCTGAACTGAAAACAGTAATAAATCAAGTACGGTTTACTGGAACGTTGCTGTTGTCCGTATTGCTTCAGGATCATATTTCTGCAGCTTCCACGGCTGCAGCATGCAGTTTGCACGAGTCGTCTCCTCGTCCAGAGGACTTTCCAGGTCAGAGCCCTCAGTGTCCTGTGACAAACATGTGTAAGTACCTGGTTCATTAACACAGAGAAGCCAAAGCACATGCCTTGCTGCAGATGAAACCCACGTTAAGAGGTGCATTTCAGGTTGGAAATCAGGTTTTACATACATCAAAACCTTACCGAGTTACTGACAGTGTGCCGATTAATTAGCATTCAAAATTAAAACGGTTTAAAAAAGAAGCATATATACTGTTAATGTGTTGCTGTTTTCAGGCTGACTTGGCTCAAATTTGTCTCTGAGCATCACTCACATTCTGCAAACTTGAAAAGCTGCTCTGGAATCAAGTTTCTGTCCCAAGAAATCATTAAAAAAACAAATAAAAGTTGTATTACTGTGAAGGTTTCAGAAGACGTTACTCTTTCAGGGGAAAAAGAGGTGAGAACAATCCACAGAAACTTTAAAAACCACTTTATCCAAGTGAAACCACAGAGAAACCCATTTATGCTGATGATCTCAGCTCCTAATGCAGACTATTGGTCACTTCCAGGAACATCACATTAAAAACCACCACGTCAAACATTTTTGGATTTAGAACCAATCACAAATTTAAAATCAGTTTTATGTTTAAAAAAAATTAAATTGCTCTAAAAAATCTACTCTCAAGAGTTTTGGGTTTTCTCCTTGAATATTTACACCGTCATCATTTCTCTTCATAAAGAAAAACTTCAAATAAACTCAAACGTTCAGTCAAGTATGCAGGAGGTGAGTGTTTTACGCTCAAAGCATTAGATTTGTATTCAGCATCACGTCAAGTTGATCCACAAGCGTCTTCTTTAATTTCACAAACGATTTCAGGTCAAAACGATCCAGTGCATCATCAAACTGCTGCAAGCTAGGAGGGGATTTAGCAGTTGCATTTGCAGCACCTTGTGGGAATTAAACAGTATCTCTTGCACAGGCGCAACTTTTTTCTCTAGAAAAGAAACCAGAGGATCAGTCGTGTGTGTTGAATAAAGGAATCACAGTCTAATGAGTGCTGGTTAAGAGAAAACCCTGCCTCTCTGCAGTTTTCTTCATTATTTTAGGAATTATTCATTCATTCAGAAGATGGTGATGATGCATTTGTTTAAATGCATTTTTTTTTTCAATCTGATGTCACAAAGTAAAATGGTTTGTTAGGTATGTGTGCATATGCCTGTAAGTAAATGCACTTGTCCAAAGTAGAGTTTGTAGTAATCATGCTTCACCCGTGTCCTCCTGTGATGGTGTTCCTGCAGCTGGATCCGGATAAATCACAGTGTGAGCTCTTCGCTCCACCCCGTCCTACTCACCCGCCTTGCTGCTCCCCCCAGCTCTGCTTTTAAACTTCACCACCATGACGGTGATGTTGTCGGGGCAGCCGCGGTAGAAGGACTGGAGGACAATGCTCTTGGCACCGAAGTGAGGCTCGTCTAGACGCGAACGGACGAATCGCACCGCCTCCTCGTTGCTGAAGGCGTCCCACAGCCCGTCGGATGCAAGGATCATGAACTCTGGTTGCAGTTTGTCCAGGTCAAAGGTCATTATGTCAGGGTCGGGGATAACTACGTTGAGGTTCTTGAGCGGGTAGTCCCCCAGGGAGCGGGACATGGCGAGGATTCCCTGGACTCTCCAGGATCCATTAAAACTAATGAATCCTCCTGCAAGTAAGTTATAAACAACATGTTATGCACGTAATCATATATCTGGTATTACAAAAAATGTAGAGAAATGTCCTTTAAATGTGTTTGATGAAGTGAAAATCATGCAACTCATGATGGAAATAAATGATGTGCAACTGTTTAATCTTCAAAGAAATGTTTGACCAAACTGCATATTAAGTGTTATTCTTTATTTCACCAGCAGATGGCAGCCAATGAATGTGGGAAGTGTGGTGCAGGTGCAGAGTGAGGATGAGCCCAGCATGCACCTGCCCTCTTGATCCTCTTGCGCTCTTTAAGCTGGTACGGCTTGTGATCATGTGACAGTGCAACTGCATTCCCATCTTTGTCGCACAGCACCCCGCGGGAATCCCCAACGTTGGCCACTGTGAGCTCTCGATCTGACAGCAGTGCAACCAGGCATGTGGTACCTGAGTGGAAAATAAAACAGAAATAAAGGAACTGAACCAGCAGCTCCCTGATTGGCAGTCATCCACTCTTCCTGAGAGTCAGAGCTAGTGACTTGTAAATCCTGGCTGTCAATGATAAAAGGCCAAAAATCAGCTGTTTTTCTTGCAAGTGTCTTAACTTCTGCCACCTGATCAATCTGCTTCTCTGAATCGTAAATAAGTTCAATTTAAAGCAGCATTCAGTGAATGACAGATTTTCAGCTGGACTGTACATCAAACAAGTCGTTCTAAACTTATAGAAGCTGAGAAAATAAGGGGAATTTGGATTCTACTTCATGCTTCACATGCAGCAGCAAAAGCCATGACAATACTAGCACAGAATTGTTGTTTCTTACTTATTTTTTGCTTTAAATGTTACAATAAGTCTTGTTTAAATGTTTAAAGTGACCTCCTTCCTCACTCCTCCCACCCGTCCTGACCTGCTTCATCATGGTTGACAGAGAGTTTGTCCAGCATCTCACGATCCACAGACAGGATGCGCTGCTCGAGGATGCTGCTGTACGACACAGCGCCGTCTCTCTTCTCCTTCTCAAAGGCCTGCAGCTGCTGCTTCAGAGTCTCGGGCAGGTGGGCTTTTGCATAGTCAGCTGCAGCCTGCGGCGGAGAGGAAGTCAGAGGAGCACAGACAAAAGCGTCAGTAGATAGATGGGGAAAGGAAACGCAGAGGCGCAGCGCAAAGCTATTTATGGGACTGATGCTGTTAAATAAGATAAAATAAGAATATTATACTCTAATTACTCTGCAGACGTGATAGATTTCAACATTTTATGCATTAAATCTGGAATTTTACTATTTTATTTATCTTGCACCAAAAAAACAAAGCAACATAGGCTGTTAGCATTATGATACTCCTTTAAAGCCAAAATAACATACAAAAAGTATTTATTACTTCAGTATTTGCAGTGGTGTTGTTAGATGCATGGCGTACTTTAACAGAATAAAACGGCTACTGATGCGAATGCTTTTGGCACTGATCAATGACGTCACTCAGCTGTGATATGCTTACGTCTTGGCAAAGTCCTGAAAAAGTGAATTTGCATGGAGACAACAGCTGAGAAGACCAAGCCATCATATCTCCCGATCAATTTTCCCCCTCCCAGGAATATTACGGAACTTCAGGGGCGGACTGGCCATCTGTGAGTTCTGGAGAATCCCAGAATGGCCGGTGTGCTCCGGGGCCACTTATTTTAGTAAACATGTTATAGTTCTTGTCCTCTTGTCCAGTTTAACTGGAAACTCCAATAGGTGTGGCACGATGCAGCTTTAATTTAGAGAAATGCTGTTTTTAGCCACACACACCAGGTGTTCTGTGTTGAATTATTGAGCATCCTCGTCAGCAACCATCCCACTTCCCTCCTTCTCCTGCAGGATTCACTTAGCTGCTTTCCCCCTTTATTTCTTACACCTGAATTTCTATGTTCATCCTGTTGGAATGCTCTCCTGGCTTTGCCATTATGTCTAGGGATGCACCGATCCGATCTTAATATCGGTATTGGTACAGATATAGAAGAAAATTCTAGATCGGGTATCGGAGACTATGGGCCCGATCCATAAGAATTGATCAATTCAGTATATTTCTATGTGCTGGGAGTGACGGCGCTACAGTTCCACGCTGTGCAGAAGCTCACGTTGATAATGGAGCAAGCAAAAGGATCGGCAATTTGGAACTTTTGGGCCCCCGTACAAAAGGATGATCCCAGTTTTTTTCATATAGTAACAAATAGTTCATGATGTAATAGTTTAATACTGTTCTTCCATATCGGCGTCGGATCGATATCGACCGACACTAAACTTCTGATATCGGTATTGAATGTGAAAAAAGTGGATCGGTGCATCCCTAATTATGTCTGATACCTTCTAGCTGCATTGTGGTGTAGTGTGATTTAGTTTAAACTGGTTTTGTTGTGGTTGTTGATTTTATGCATTATGCAGCAAAACAGAACCCCAAACCACAGCGGAGATACAGAGGTGACTTTTTACTGAGCATGTCATGCAACTAAGCTTTTTCTGAACATTTTATAGAGAATTTAAGCTGAAAACTAAATAAAACTCAATCTAAAATGTGTATTATGACATTTATGGAATTGCATATGTGATGAAGATCTAAACAATATTACAAATAAGGAAATCACTTCTCTTTCCTGGAAGAGTAACCTGACGAGAGGGTCGTTCCAGATCACAGTTAACAGCCCCGACCACTTGAATAGTTCCAATATTTTACTGCCTCTATATTCAATTACTGAGTGTAAAATATAAGGAGCCACTTCATTAAAAGCAAAGTGGATCTCGTGCTAAGATTGCTGCCGTAATAAAACATCATTCCGCCTCACTCCACCAATAAATTAAATTCTATAAAGCAAAGCTGCGTGAACGCTTGAACAGAGCTTCTTTCGGCAGCATTAGTCCGTGTAAATCAAGTTTAAAATGCAGCAGCGGCTTGTGCTGACGCTTTTATTTTCAGTTGCATAGCTCATGGTTCAACAAATGCAAGTGGAAGAAATCTGAGATGATTCTGAGAAATTCTTTGCATTCTTTCAGGGCCAAGACACGCTGAAACAGCTGGACGTATTTGTCCATATTTGGCTTGACATCATCAAGGTGTGTCCTACTCTGCTGCAAAACCTTTATACAGCATCGTATAAAAGTCATGTGATCTAATCTATAAAAAAGACTATAAAACAAGTAGAAACTAACATGAAGGGAAAGTTTCTTCAAAAGAAACAAAAAATGTGAAGAGAAAAAGTTCAATCAGAGAAGAAAGACTAGAACAGACGAGGTAAATATTTGCTTCTGGGTCTAAAACTTAGATTTCCTCATGTTTGTCGTCCAAAAAGCAACACTTTTATCACGTTTTACAAAAGTACAACAGCTTTTTTTGTATAATTTCGTGCAAAAATGGTAAAAAATATATCTATCTGGGTCTGAGTTTGTCAGTGCTGGTTGCAATACGCAGTGCAGCACAGGAAACAGATTAAATGGGCAATCTGACGTCTGCTGGGATGATTAAAGTTTAGAGGTTTTAGCCTTTTTCCACAGCGGAAGTTATCGATACGACGGTCGATATGCTGCAAAACTAAAAGCTTCAGTAATGTCATTAGTGTATTAATATAAGAACCCACGCTCTCTTCTGGTCTCTCTACGCTGCAGGATTGATATTTTAAATCATGAGAATTTTTATCTCTTTTTTTATAATTTTAAGTGTTTTTTAAACCATAATAAAAACAGAAATTCAAGTAATAATTCATTCTGAAGGACAGATGGTGCTCCAAATGACTCAAAGACCCCCATGAGAAAGCACTGACCCTTGACAGCACACACACACACACACACACACACACACACACACACACACACACACACACACACACACACACACACACACACACACACACACACACTCAACAAAGCTCTTTGTTATGAACAAGCCAGCTCCTTGAGTGGCAGAGGCATTGTGGGGGTGTCACAAAATAATAGAAAAACGGAGGAAGTGCTTTGTTTGAGAAGTCTCTGAATGCAAATCAGAAATAATAAATCTAAATAATCTTTAACAGATTTTATGGAGCATGCAAATTTCTTTGTTTTACACCCCACTGCAGCAACCAGAAGCTGATGTTCTGCAGCAGCAGGAGTGATTGCATCCAAACAAAATGCAGTAAAACAAGGCGGCCCGGTCCGTTCCAGCCCACCTCTCCTCCGTGACCGTCGAAAATCGCGAATATCGACGGGTGGCTCTTGTTGGTGATGTCGGTGAGCACCTCGAACCGGTCCTCCATGTGGTCTCTCCTCCCCTGTATGGAGTACACGGCCACGTTGTTGTTCTTGAACTGCCATGTCTTGGAGAACTCCGCATCCAGGATACTGAGGCCTCCGAGCCGGTCATTCTGCATCATCTCCGCCACTTTCCCCTTCACCATCTTCACGGCATCCCTGCTGGACTTGACGATGGTTTTCACCTCGTCGGTGTGAAAGAAGTAGCTCCACAGCGCCAGACTGATGCACAACAGAAACAACGTCTCAGGCCTGAGGAGAAAATAGCGCATGATCCGACCCAGAAGAGACAAGAGCGTCATTGTGTCTCCTATCATCACACGCAACCAAACTGCAGTCTAACTCTCCTCCTTTCTGCACAATTCACTCCATCCGCCTCGCGGAACTAGAGAATAAAAAATTGATTTAATTTAATTTTTTCAAAAAATCCCCTCACTGCCACGATGTGTGACATGAGAATTCAGTCGTTTAAACGCGTCTTTTGGTTCCGCTTCTGCTTCCTTCGAGCGCATTTACGCACAAGTCGTTTGGTCGGGAAGCGCAGGACCAGCAGGCCACTCTCAGTCTCTATCCGATGTCCTGGTTCCTATTCTCGGATCCCCGAGCTGCTACAGAAGGGTTCTACAGCTCGAGACGATCTCACGCGAAACATGGTAGAAAGAGCGCCTCTTTGGGTCGGAGCCAGCAGGAACACGGGAGTCAGAGTCTTCAGGGTGACCCGGAGGACTCGACCTTTTCTCCTTTTGACCCCCTTTCTTCTATTTGTCAGCGCAGCCTCCGCATCAACATCATATTTTTCCACACACACACACCTCCATTCTTGAGTTGTCAAATTGTTTGGAAGACAGTAAGGATAGCACCGGAAGTGGAATATTTGTCCTAATAAAGTGAGAGGAAGAGAAAGATGCAACAGGTTCTCAATCACTGCTTTTAGAGTGGTGCTTTTATTTTGAAAACGAGCGGCGGAACCGTTTTAATCTGGTGAGCAACTTGACCTCCGGCATTGTGGTCTGAGTGGACATGCGCGCGCAGCTGCGAGGTCGAGCGAAACTGAGCTCTGACTGCGGAATTAAAACATGACGTCATCCAGCAAACCAAAAACAAATCGTCTCAGCCTGTCCCTAAAATCAGAGCTCTGTTTTAATATTCTACACAGAAAATCACAGAAACAGAGCAATCAGAGACTAGAATAAAATAGATTATAGACCAATCCAAAAAATAAAAACAAAGAAAGCTACATTTTACACGCAAATCGAAGATAAAAATAAGATAGCCCCCAATTTTTGACTTTTACTTTGACATTTTTATTCTAATATCTTCAGTTAATGTGTGGAATGATGCTCTTATTTCTAGAAAACACGTATATGTTAATGAATATTTTTACAAACAAACCTAAAGCAAAATCTTTGACAAGTTTCTCTAATTTATAATTATTTATTAAAGAAATTGTGGCATTTGGGATTTACAGCAAAGTAATCTCATTCCTATATCTTGCTGATTATTGAACGTCCTTTTGCCCAGCTGGAATGTCCGATTTGTCACTAGACAACATTTTATGGTAAATGGCCTGTATTTGTATAGCGCCTTCTTAGGTTTCTACAACCCCCCGAGGCGCTTCACAACACAATCAGTCATCCACCCATTCACACACTGGTAGGGATGAGCTATGATGTAGCTACAGCTGCCCTGGGGCGCACTGACAAAGGTGAGGCTGCTGAGCACTGGTGCCTGGTGGGTTAAGTGTCTTGCCCAAGGACACAATGACAGCAACAGACTGAGCGGGACGCGAACCTGCGACCTTCTGATTGCAAGGCGGCCACTTAACTCCTCTGCCACCATCGCCCATCATCCTCATTGTAACCCCCTCCCTCCACCACACGCCCATTCTAAGGCCCATGTTCTCTTGTTACTCACCTACATATGAGCCAAAATGAAAATTTTGAACAAAAAGCATTTTTTTTCAGTTTAAGAGCAGTGTGTGGATGCAAAAAAAAAAGCAGCTGACGCACTTTCTGAGACATGTGAGCTCGGTTCACTGACGCTTGGTTTCCATGACATGTATCATTGGGTTTACTGTGCTCCTTGAGTGGGTTAGATCAAGGAGGTAAATGCTGGATCAGTGTTGCCGTGCCACCTGCTTCAGGACATTGATCTTTCTCCCACCGGGTGATCCGTTTTTCCACTTTGAGGTTCTGCCAAATGGTGTGATTGGTACCATTTGCAGCTTTGATGGTAGAACTTATTCATTCTCAACGTGTCAGTGTGCGTAGGCATAATGAGTTACGTTCAGTAAGTGTGTTTACTTTGACAACTTCATGCTTTCTTCTGTTCAAACCAACTTTGTGAATGAATGACTCTTAAATAGTCCACTTGTACTTAAATCCCAAACAAAGAAGAAAGTCTTTCTTTGTGTACAATCTGCTTTATTCTATATCCCTTGAGAGTCACACAATCTGTTCTTGCCAGCCCACCTACCTCCTGATAACCTCTAGTATTTTACGTCTTTTGTTCTTTCAGTGGTTTAAAGGTGCACACGTTGGTCTACAAGGGCAATAAAAAGATGTCTGGGAACACCACTGGTCCCTACTCGGATGGGATGGAGTGAAGAATCAACAGCCTCTTTCAGAAGGTAAATTACATTTGTTGAAGTTTTCTTCAAACCTCATTTTAATTAGACTTTATTCATTTTTTTAGGATATGAGGAAACTGTATTTGTTGCAGCTATCTTCTGTGTTTTATCTGGCTGAGAATAAGACCATAAACATGGAAGAGTCATTAGGTGTTACTGTTCAAACAAAACATAAGTCCACCATCTATCAATCCAAGATCAGCTCCTGTTTTAGGAAATTTTACAAGCTTCTGTACAGAAATGATACATAGCTAATTTGGTTCTGAGATATATTCATCAAAGCAGGATACAGGATTGAGTCAATATAATTTCTTATATGGCTTGAATTCATTTTTGACTCCACCCCCAACAAAATGTCTTAAATCTTAGCAGATGAGTGAAATTTTACCTCAAATTTTCTTTTTTTAATCTCATTATAGATGATAGATAGATAGATAGATAGATAGATAGATAGATAGATAGATAGATAGATAGATAGATAGATAGATAGATAGATAGATAGATAGATAGATAGATAGATAGATAGATAGATAGATAGATAGATATGATTGGTTTTACTCTGCAGATTTTTTAGGATAAAAAATTCTTTATTGTCCCTTTGTGGGACATTATGTCTAGCATTTCACTTTTTTGCACTGTAATCTCTGTTTTGCAAAAGAATCCAAAAAAAAAAAACCAATGCTGCACCTTCTAACCTCCATCAGATTATTCTGCCTCCAGTATGCCGTCCACGGATGTCGTCATCCTGAATATTCTCTTCGTGGCCCTCATGGTTTTGTTGACCTCTGGTGCCAAAACCACACACTGGCCCAAACCATACAACACCAACAAGCCGCCTCAAGCTGCAACTAGCTTGGGAGGTGCGGGTGGAAAATCAGGAAAATTTGCACAGATGGCCCCAACAGCCCCATCATTCCCTTTCAGGAGCCTCCACATAGACCAAACAACAGACCTCCTGATTGACACATTATCCGCTTCCCCAACGGACAGCAGCACCTACCATGGTAACGTTTACCCAACTGACCTTTACTCAGAGGCAGTAGCCTCTCCTGGCAACACCCTTGGAAACTTCTCTCTCGACTACAATGAATGCTTCTTCAACTTTTGTGAGTGCTGTCCTCCAGAAAAAGGCCCTGTAGGGCCGCCTGGAGAGAGAGGCCCAGAGGGACCACCTGGAGTAAATGGCCTCCCTGGTAAAATCAACTGTTAGCAAAATCAATTTATGAAGAAAACACAAAACATTTTTACAACATTTTTTATTTTTTTTGCTCTTCAGGGTTGCAGGGAGTAAAGGGAGAAACCGGATCTCCAGGATCAGCAGGATCACCTGGTGCAAATGGACTCAGTGGCAGCAAAGGTAAAGAACAGATTAACAAGTAAAGACTTTATGTTTGTCTTTTGTAAATATTCTTTTTAGCCAGTGAAGTGGGCGTTAACCTGGTCCTACTTTTATTAGACTTGATGGCAGCCTTTGTCGACCACAAAATACTATTTCATTGGTTGCAACCCTGGGTTGGGATTACAGGCTTGGCCCTCCAGAGGCTGCAATCTTATCTTGATAATAAGACCTTTTGTGTTTGGACAGGGGAAACCCCCTCTGCCTGGGAGAACCTTAAACGGGGTGTTCCACAGGGCACTGCCCTTGGCCTCCTCCTGTTTGCAATCTATCTGCTGCCACTGGGGGCTATACTACGTAGACACAATGTGAAGTTCCATTTTTATGCTGACGACTGTCAGATCTACCTGCCTCTTTGCAAGGGGGCGGGTGCCTCAGTCTCACCACTCCTTGTTCGTCTGGCAGAAATACAGTTTTTTACACCTAAAATGAGAGCAAAACTGAGGTGATTTGGCTAACCCGAGGTATGGCTCCCTGTATGGTTCCCAAGATTGACCTCTCCTCACTGGCAAACTGGTTGATGTCGGTAGTCACTAACCTAGAGGTAACTCAATACTGCTCTCAAATTTTAAACACATATTTCAATGGTTGTGTGCTCCTATATCTCCCAGCTTTGACAAACTGCCAAGATCAAGCCAATGCTGTCAAGTCAAGCGCACATTTGGAAACAGCTCTACATGCATTCATATTGGCTTGCCTTGCCTACGGCAATGTTGTGTATACTAGTGTGAGTTTTGGTGCCTGCCTTCAAACTCCGTTACATCCTGACTGGCTGTAGAAAGATGGAGCACATCACTCCAGTGTTGGATCAACTTCACTGGCACCTGGTTGATTAGGTTTAAAATATTGTTCCATGTATATAGGACCCTACAGGGCACTGCAACTATGTACCTTTCTGCAAATGATCCATAGACACGCCCTCTCGCTGCACTTGCATTCTCTAGACAGAGAGCTTTTGGAAGTACCGCACTCCAGATACCCCCAAACCTCTGGAATGAGTTACCTTTGCTTGTGAAGCAGGCACCATCCCTCCAGTCCTTCAAGTCTCGCCTAAAAACACGCTTTCATCGGTTGGCCTTATCCCCCTGAAATCTCTGGTTTTATTCAGTTTCTTGGTCTGAAATTGGTCATGAGTTTCCAGCTTAAACCTGCTTTTATTAGATTTTTATTACTTATATTTGAGTATTTCCTGTTTTCCTTTTATCTGTTTATATCATGTTCCTGTTGTATTGTAACTGTTGTACAGCACCTTGGGCCTCTGCAAGGGTGGTATAGAAATGATGATGATGATGATGATGATGATGATGATGATGATGATTCTGTCAAAATGTTGCTTTGAGTAAGTAAATCTTGTTTTCTATTTTTAAAATCATGATTGCTTCAGGTGAAAAAGGTGATCGAGGACCTGCTGGTTCACCTGGTCCTCAAGGCATGCCAGGGAAACCCGGAGAAAAAGGTCAATAATTTCCTAAAATACTTCATATTGAACTCAAAATAATATTGTGAAATCTAAAGAGCATTATGTCAAAATAAATAATTTTGATTTTACACTTTAAAGGTGGTCTGGGACCCAAAGGAGAGAAAGGTGAGCGGGGATTCAGCGGGATGAAAGGGGACCCGGGAGGAAAAGGAGAACCTGGTCTGAATGGGACTAGTGGCACCACTGGGCTCATGGGTCCCCCGGGTGTAAATGGGACAATGGGTCAGAAAGGTGAACAGGGATTGCCTGGCGAATGTTTGCTAGGTCACAAAGGCGAGAAAGGTGAGGTGGGTGATCGTGGCCCTCAGGGTCCGATGGGCGAGAAGGGCCCTTCAGGAACCAATGGAACTAATGGTGCGAAGGGAGACAGAGGGCCCCCAGGAGTGAAAGGGGATGCTGGTTTAAGAGGGATGCCAGGTGCAAGGGGTGTAGCAGGAGGGAGGGGAGAGAGAGGTGTCAAAGGTGTGCGAGGCCTCCGGGGCCCTAAAGGCAGTCCGGGAGAGAGTCTGGAGCAGGTTCGCTCTGCATTCAGCGTGGGTTTGTTCCCAAGCAGGTCGTTCCCTCCACCTGGCCTGCCTGTGAAGTTTGATAAGGTGTTTTACAACGGGGAAGGCCACTGGGACCCAGCACTCAATAAGTTCAACGTCACACACTCGGGCGTCTACTTATTCACGTATCACATCACCGTACGCAACCGACCTTTACGTGCCGCCCTGGTGGTCAACGGGGTGCGGAAGATACGGACACGAGATTCCCTTTACGGCCAGGACATCGATCAGGCTTCCAACTTTGTGCTGCTGCAGCTGAGGGAGGGGGACCAGGTGTGGCTGGAGACGCTGAGAGACTGGAACGGCGTTTACTCCAGCAGTGAAGACGACAGCACCTTCTCTGGCTTCTTACTTTACCAAGACTTAATGATGAAGAACAATACTTTAGAACTCATGTAGCTTTTATCTCCCTGTAGATGTTGAACCCTCGGCTTGTTAGATTCACACGATTCAGCTAAATGTTGCTGCTCAGAATCTTTCTGCTGCTCTGCTAATCAAACCAAGCGCTCTGCTTGCCTGATTGTATGAAAGGTGGTGGGTGACTAATTATTTAAATAGGTGCATGCAACATTTCTGTTTTTTGTAACACTACATTAAAAGTGCACAGCTTGAAAAAACCCCATCAAGTTTTATTTACTTGAAAACCGAGTCCTTATTTAATTCACAAAGATAACTCCGTCCCAGTGAACCAGATCTGGAGAAAGATGAAGTGAACGGTTTATTTAGTTTCCACTAGAGGGCATAATATGCTCAGGTTTGGAAAATAATTACAGGAGATGATGGCTGAGAGAGAGAAAAGGTGAATAAAGAGGTTGTATAAAAAGAATAAGAGCATTATGTCTCCATTATTAAGCAAAATGTACATTTTAATGCAAGGAATTTAAAATAAGCCCCCAAACAGATGCAATAATCCAACTTTTTGTGGTTAATATCAGGAGGTTATTATGAAATAGGATGAACGGGAATCACAAATCTGGATTCTCACAGCACTTCTCACTCATTATTGTCAGTCATTTCTCTTTGGAAATTCCTCAATCCATCTTTAAAATGATCCCAGTCCAAAGCAAAAGGTGAAAGGATGCTTCGGTTGGAATCAGTCGACCAGGATTTACAGAAATATGAAGGACCAGTGTTTTATACAGACCCTTGTAATGCCAGATAAGCTGCATTCTTTATGAACAAGGAGGATAACCTTCTGCAGCGCAGCAAGTCAAAATATAAATTATTACTCCTGGTCCCTACAGTGCAACACAAAATAGCTCTGAATTTTATAAATTTGATATTTTTTAGACCCTTAAACTAAAAGGGAGTGGCAACAGATGATGTGATGATTATTCTGTTTAATTTTGACAACAGGAGTAGAAAATAAAAATGGATTTCCTGCTAAAGGCTCTGGCTCTTTACTGTATATTATTATATTGCCTCTTTCAGATGGAGGATGCTGCATTGATTTAAGAGGATTCTTCATAGTTCAGATTCCCTTTTGGGATTCAGATTAAAAATTGTAAAAAGGAAGCACTGATAATATTAATAGAACGTGAGATCCTCAACAGTTTTTGGATTTTCACTCTTTTTTTATTGTTTTTCTTTTTTCCTCTAAAAATAATCTAATTTATTTACAGATGAGAAAACATGAGTGATCCCATGTTTACTGCCCTGGAATGTGTATTTAATGTTGTTTTAGAGCATATACACATTTGATAAACATTATTTTCAAATATGTTATTATGAAATTTAAATGACACTATCAAGTGCAAAAAAGCAACAAAAATGAGAGTATGAATTTTTTATTTAAATAATTGTTTGAAGTGTTTATAATGTGTATCCTGATTTTTTTGTGACTCTCTTTTTTCTTTTGCTCTTCAAACATCTCCCAACCTGCACCCCAGGAGTTGATTAACAGTTAATGATAATAATAAATTAGATGTTTAATATTCAAATGATCATCCTCAAATACATTGATTATTGGTTTTTGTCCTTGATGATAAAAAATATAAAGAAATTAAGATGTGATAAGTTTAAACTTTGCAAATCTGTTAAAAATGCAATCAAGCAATTATGTCCATGCAATTTATAAAAATACAACATGTGCAATTTTTAAAATACTATTTTGGAATTTATGACAGTTGTCATGCATGATTTGCTTTAAAATTAAATCTGTGTTGCATAATTTTGCATTATAAATATCAAGAGACAATTTTTTTTTGCTAAAGGAATTGCAAAATTTATTGGGGCATACTAAAATAATTAAAAATGAAGTTCAATTACCTATATAGGACAGAAACCTAACAACAATACCTGTTAAAGCCCAGAATGACATCTCCATCTACTGGTGAAGGGCGCGCAACGTTCTTCAAACTTTCATCTTATTTATGCTGCTGTTTGCAGAGATGGTGGCATATTTGTGTCAGTTAGTAAAAATGTTATTTGGCTTATTTGTTTATGCACGTACGCATGCATATGCAAGTGTGTGAGTGCACAAGTGTGTTTGTAACATTTATGTATTTTCAACTACTCTGTGTGAAAATATAAATAACTACCTTGGCGGTGTGTGCAGTGTAATCTGTTCCCGGCAGGCTGGATTCCCACTGTGAGAAAGACAGTATATTGTTCCTGCAGCACCGCAGATAACAACTCATTAGCATACTGAATCATTTGGCTGCAAGAGCCACTCTGCCACCCATCTGCACCGAGCTGATAAACGCACAAACACACACACAGCCCAGCTCACACAAACGAATTCATGTAATGCAGACACATACACACCAGCCAGCTCTCGCAAACACATAAACACACACACACACACGCACACACACACTGCCTTTCAATCCCTCATACACTCCCTCTATCCTCCTCTTTTGTGAGTCTGTGTCTTTTCTGAGAGTCAGGAAAACGGAAGCAGGTAAACGCTTGGCAGGCATTAACCCAGAGAGCCCCTCAGTGGAGCTGCGGCCCAGCCAGAGCAGAGCACAGGAGAGGTCTCCAAACACCTGGATGTCTCTGATGCTCTCTGGAAGCAATTATAGCCTTTAGAACAGCCTGAGTACTGACTGTTGTGGTAGCAGAACTGGTGACGTAGCTCGTTCCACATAAAGTTAAAGAATGCGAGGAAGTTCCGATAACGCCACATTTATGCTTCCATATTTCCGCCATTATGATTTTTTTTTTCTCAAACGCAAGTTGGTGTTGCCGTAAATGTTCTGTTGCGTAACTGAATTAATCATGGACGGTGAAGTTCCAATCTATTGGAATCTATTTCACCAAATGCACAGACACAACAGCGGTGGAACGAGTGCAGCGGAGGCTGTCAAAGCCACTTTCACAATGGCAGGATATCCTGCAGGTCAGCGAGCCATGTTAACCTCCACAGGAAGTTGTCACTTGTTGGGGAGGAAGTGAGGATTACAGCGTCCACTGAAAGAGGCTGTGGTTCACACTATACACTGTGTGCAGATTAAATGTGAAAAATAGTCACAAAAGTCTGATTTTAGAATAGAATAGAAGTAAATCTCACACAACCACAGAGGGATCAAATATACCCGAATTTTCTTCTGCATATTTTATTCAGTTACTTCGTATAAAATTCATCAGTTTAACATTGGATATATTTATAGTTACAGCTATCATACAACAAATATGTCATTACCAAACATACAATGTCCCTTTACTGTAATCCATAAATACCAAAGGTACCAGTATAGGCTACTAGGTCCTGCAGAAAATGCAGAATAACCAACAACAGTGAGCAATACTTAACTGCCTTTATCAGAAAACTGCTGGTGTTCTTATGATATTAACACTGCTTATCGGCGTGTGTGTGTGCGTGTGTGTGTGTGTTTGTGCATGCATGTGTGTTTGCGTGCATGCGTGTGTATGTGTGTGTGTGTGTGTTTGTGCATGCATGTGTGTTTGTGTGAATGCTTGTGTGCGTGTGTGTGTGTGTGTGCGCATACATGTGTGCATATATGTGTGTGTGCATGCATGCGTGCATGTGTGTTTGTGTGCATGTATGTGTGTGTGCATGCATGTGTGCATGTGTGTGTGTGCATGCGTGCATGCATGTGTGTGTGTGTGTGTGTGCATGTATAATGCAGGAGCAAAGGGATTAATTCATGTACCTTGCTAAACTACATCTGCAGTACAGTTTAAAAAAAACACTGAAACATTCATATAAAAAGAACTGCATGAGTCACTTCATGATTTCATTTGACTCATATTTTGTGCACTTTAAGAGCACTGATCGTCTTGTACCTCCACAACAATTTCAAATAGATACCTTTGACTCCAGACAGTGAAATTGTTTGACTGTCTCTAGAAATATTTGGCGTTATTTTCTTAATCACCAAAGTGTAACAGAAGGAAGCGGTACCACATTTCATCTGTACGTTCCGTTGTTAGCTTTACATTATGAAGTTTTCTAATTTCGTCCCTCCTCTCTCGTCATCTGTCCCCTGAAGGACAGTTTTGATAGTAAACTCATTGACAAACACACTATGGTACATCTTAAACCACATGACTTAGAATTGTCACTGTTTAACATTGTGCACTGGAAATATATGTAATATTTACAAAGTCTATCAGCATGGGTACAACTGGTCTTCCCTTTGCACTCTAATGTCATTCTAGGTAGAGTTATTGGCATTTCTAATCCACACACTTGCAGCTCGGTCCAATTCTGGATGCAACATTTTGTAAACAAACATGAGGAGTGACCTTTTATTTCTTTTTTTTGTTGTTTTGACCTTTTCTTTCTTTCTTTTTTCTGGTTTTATTTAAATATTTTCAGAGTGTCTTTGGAAATTTCAAACAAAAACATAATAATCTGCAGATTGGATTACAAACGTGAGACATGCAGAGTTTTACAAGTTGTTTGCTGGATCAGTCTCGTGAGCCGTACGGAGACAAGAGGGTACTCAAGATCCATTTTAGAAACCGCCATCTCACTTTGTGGCTGGCTTTTTCTTGCTAATTTGATAACTCAGAGATGATGGCATTGTTTTCTAAAAAGTTCTCCCTAACTGATTTAATTTAGTCTTAGGTGTTGTTTCTGTGATCTGCTGGCGTCAGCATCATCGCCGATTTGAACCATCTAATGGGCGGCCATTGCGCCTGAGATCTCTAGCTGCTAGGTGCAGCGAGGGCCCGCGTGAAGTTGTTAGAGTCCTTGGAGCTGGAGGTGAGTCCTGGTCCTCCATGAAGCTCTCAGGACTCCCTTCTGCATCACCGTCTGGTAGGCTTCCACAGCTGGAGCTTGGCGACATTGTCTCCAGGAGATCATCCCTCGCCAAGCCCACCACAGTTTCCTGGTGCGGCGGGCCCTGAGGGCCTCCCTCATGAGTCGCAACGCCAACCAGAAGCCCCGTGTCCCCGTCAGTTGTGCTGCCAACGTTCCTGCCTCCGTCCTGATCCTCCAGGAGGTTGGAGAGGAAGCTGATGTACTTCATGGCGAGTCTCAGAATCTCATTTTTGCTCAGCTTCTTGTCTGGAGGGTGAGTGGGTATGAGTTTACGGAGCTCGGCGAATGCACCGTTTACATTCTGCTGCCGCCAACGCTCACGGCTGTTTGTGAAGATGCGGCGGACAATCTTCGGCTGGCCAGCTGTCAGAATGAAA
Source organism: Aphyosemion australe (assembly GCA_006937985.1). NCBI lineage: Eukaryota > Metazoa > Chordata > Actinopteri > Cyprinodontiformes > Nothobranchiidae > Aphyosemion > Aphyosemion australe. The sequence continues at coordinate 877,918 of SSNS01000120.1, forward strand.
ATGGAGAACAAGAAAGAGAACAGAGAGTAAGGACCCAAAGCAACAAAACAGGCACCAGGTGCAAAAAGCAGGAAAACAGATGCACAACATTTGTGAGAACATTTTCTAAAACAAATATTCTAAAAGTTGCAACGCTGTCCTCCATACAGCCATGGATTATTAGAAATATTGCACAAAGTTTCCAGAAGATTTTTTATTCATGGGGTTTGAGGGGGTTGTGTTCACCCCACTGAGCATTCTATGTACAATCTATTTTGTCAGGCATAATAAAATGCTTCACTGCAGGTAGTTAGATCTTCCCACCCCCAATAATGGTGTCTTTTGGGCTATTGTTTCCTTTGGAACACACCCAGTCTATCTTAATCCCTCAGCCCACTCTGCAGTAAAACCTTGGCATGGAGGCAGCAGCACCCCCATCCTCCTCTCCTGTGGCAGCGAGTGGGCAGCAGCAGCAGCAAAAAAAAAAAAAAAATCAAATTCACTTCCAATTTGCCTGAGAAAGGCATATTTTAATGACATGAAGGTATGAATTTGGCATTCAACTCAAATCATTTGTGCCAGAAATGATATTCTTCATTCCTCTGAGCTTCTTATTTCATTAAAGCATCTTCTGCAACACTCAGAGCGGAAACTGTCCATGTCAGTGGATGAACGACAATGGAGATGTGGATTGGCAGAAGGAGGACACAGCAGAAGTGCATCTTACCATACTTATAAAGATCTAAAATGCGCCTACCCTCGTCGAGTTCAACCTCATAAGGCGCCGGGCGGCGCTTTACCCTGTTGCTGGGGTACATGCTGTACTGCTCTGACTCTCCTCCAAGACTGCAGGAAAAGAAAGCACACAACTTATGAACAGACATGAGGATCAATGATTGTGGACATGTTTAATACACACAAACACACAGTCTAATTATGCCTCACGGAAAACAGCAAATATCCAGTTATCTGCACCAAGTGTCTTTTTCTCCACACTAGAGGCCACATGGGCCAAAAATGACTCAGACTTCAGAGGTGAACACTTCAATTAAAGATTAAGAAGAGCATGCGTGAGAGCCAATCTGACCTGTTGATGGCGGCAAGAGGCTGCGCCAGGTTGTAGAGCATCGCCCGGGCCGGGACAGGAAACGCGTTTGGGCTCAGTTGGACCATTCGAGCGTCGTCTCGTTGCGGCGGCGGCAGCGGCAGCGGTGGAGGTCTGCGAAGTTCCGTGATCGGCACCAAATGGCTTTCAGTCCTGCGCTCCACCGCCTTTATAGCGTCCCTCCTGGAGAGCTCGATCACCGGCACTTCCCTTTTCAGGTCAAGGGCGTTGTGAGAGGCAGTTTCCTTGGCAACGCCGTTAATGATGATGCTGATGCTGGTCCCGTTGCTCGAGTTCTGCAGCGGAACGTCATCCGTCTCCTCAACCCCTTTGAAGCAACCTCCCCTCCCCTGCTCCTCTTCCTCCTCCCCATCGTCCTCCTCCTCCTCCTCCTCTTCTTCCCTCTTTTCTCTCCGCGGCTCCTCGTCCTTCTTGTATCCGTTCTGTCTGGAGATGATGGCGGAGTCCTCACGCTTTCCAGGGCCGGATCCTGCGTCGGGACTTCCAGGACAAAGCTCCTGCTCCCTTTTTTCCATCATTTTGAAACCGTGGCCCCTCTCACAGTCCCGCTGTATCCTAAATAAAATGCCCCTCGATTAATTCATCGCCGGAACAGGACTTGTGGCAGACACATCGAATATGATGAGCAGTTTGATGTCCTTGGGAGTCTTTGAGGGGGGAAAATTAATAGTTAATCGATTTTTTTCCTCGAAAACCGTTAAATCTTGACAAATTGTGTAATTAAACAAAAATACTTACATTTGTAATTATCTTGAGACTCTGCCATTAAATAAAATACTATATTTTATTTGGTAAATGTGTTTTTGCTGCTATAAAGTTACAAAATAGGCATTTTTCTTATCGAATGTGTAATTAAGTTTAGCTGAATGACACATTTTGGATGATTTTACAGCTGGAATTAATGTGAAACAATTTACTGTCATTTTAGAACAGAGTTCTGACAATTATGAAATCATTTTAACACAAATTACAGTTTTTAAAACATTTTTGTAATTTATCACATCTATTATTTGGTTATTTATACTAATTGAAATCTGGATTTGCTTACAATTTAGATTTAGGAATACATTTTGGTTGATTTAAATTTATTATAAGGCAGATTTTCGTACACGCACACACTCATGGTGAATAAAACGACCACCAGGAGAGCTTGCGTCGAAAGGAAATCCTTTCATATTTCTGCCCTCAGTAATTACAGAATAACCAAAAATAAGCAATTAATAGCAAAAAGGAGGAAAAAACGGTTAAATATATATTTTTTATTTTCTCCCTTACAGGCCGGAATGCTTATGTTGCTAAAACCAAACACTAGCTCATCATAAAACCAGGTGTTTAATCGGTGATTTACTAGATAAACGTCATCGGAATATATTTTCAATCGAACAGCCGATTATCCAGAAAAGACGCGCTTTTATTTTAGGGGGATTCTCCCGCAGGCCTCGCCTCCGTTATTCCGTTCATCCGATCGCACAATAACAGAAAATAAGACGGAATGTTTCTCTTATTAGACCAATAAACGACTCCGATAGCGGCCCTTTTGCGTCATTTGAGGTAAACAGATGGGACGATTTAAATAAGGATGCGTGATTTTGGCACTTACCGTTCCAGCCGTGTTGTTGATGTTACTGTGTAAGTGGAGCCATTTTGTGAGTGGGTCATCCATGTCTGAGGTTTTTCTTTTTTTCCCAGCCAGTTGTGAAGCAGTGTGTGTGTATGTGTGTGTGTGTGTGTGCGCGCAGCTGAGTTATTCCCCGCCGCATCCAGTGCACTCCCTCTGTACGGGGAGCGGAACACAGGCCGCAATGTGGCCGAGTGAGATAAGCGCGCGGCAGCGGCCTCTTCATTCCCGATAAGCCCCTAAACCCATTATTTATGAAATGATTCATTATTATTTGGCTGTCGTGGGCTATATAGTCTTGTGGAGGGCAAGGCATGAAAAAAAGCAAACAGCGCAACGGCCTGTAACAAAGTGAGGCAGCAGACTACTGAGCTGCGTTGAGGTGCTTTCTTTTTTTTTTTTTTACTCAGGATATAAACAAAAGCTCGAGTTAAGCCCATCGACAAAAGTATAGTCTCTTTTAAAACGGGAGTGTTATTTAAGCCCAATTATCAAACAATAACCAGATCAAGTCACGTGATTATTTGTTCATTTTATTTATGATCTCAATATATCCTCAGATCCATATCCGGTTATTCCCCTTGCCCCCATGGGGATGGATGATTAGGAGCGGCTCTGTCGACTGATAATGAATAACTAAGTGGATAAATACATAGGCAACGTAAATAAATAAATAAATAAATAAATAAATAAATAAATAAATAAATAAATAAATAAATAAATAAATAAATAAATAAATAAATAAAAATGGCCGGCCACCATTCCCTTGGGGGTTCTTAGGGAGAGTCGCGGCTTGGAGAGATAAAGGGGGAAAAAAAAGAGAGACAAAAAACGCCTCTGCCTCTGGAGGCATCAGATAACGGAGCAGAGCACCAACTGTGACACCCTATCACGGTGACGTTCAGGCCAGCAGGTACATCCCTAATAACGGATCTCTTTATTCTGAAAGTGATATATATATATATATATATATATATATATATATATATATATATATATATATATATATATATATATATATATATATATATATATATATATACACACACACATATATATATATATATATATAATGGTCGTTTATTCGGATCATCAGGTGCTCTCACCAAATACTGATTTTATGTATCTTGGTGAAAATAAATAATTAATACCTCCAGTATTGAAAGCATCCGTTTACATCATATCTTCACACCTGTCAACAACTTTTACACAGTCTCTCTCTCTCTGTCTTCTCTCTCTCTCTCTCTCTCTCTCTCTCTCTCTCTCTCTCTCTCTCTCTCTCTCTCTCTCTCTCTCTCTCTCTCTCTCTCTCTCTCTCTCTCTCTCTCTCTCTCTCTCTCTGTCTCCCCCCTCTCTCTCTAGATTTTAAATGTTGCCAAGTTTCTGTCTATTTTTCTCAATTCTCTCCAACCACCATTTTAAAGAGAGAAAATAATATTTCCAACAGAACAACAACAACGGTTCATAATAGTTTGTTATTTTCTTGACTTTATTCTGACTCCATCGAGCTTCTAACACAGTAAAATCCACCTACAGATGACCCAATAGATTCCGTTCCTGCATCGTTTCTCAGCTGGAACCACGGTTCTCCTTCTGAAATACAGCTACAGACTTTACTGACCAGGCGATATTTGGCCGAATATCTATGGTGGGCGGGGCTAAAGGAAGCCAAACTGCATTGATAATCTGTCGCAGTCTATGAGGGTCTCTGCTGCTTTCTTTAACGTTACTGAACATAAATCAGATATCAGTGAACTTCTGCTGAGCAACAATTAAACTGCGAGAGAAAATAAATGGTGAACGTGCTGTGCAGGAGACTTTATTATCTTTAAACGGATCTACGCTCAGTCACGACCCTCCAGGTCTGCTGCAACTGCAGTCACGACCTTCATCCTGCATCCTGTTCACTGCAGGTTTGTCCTAAAACCTTTATGTTGCTTAAAAAAATAAATAAACATATATATAATGATCTTTGAAATATCAGAAACACATGCTTATTGAATTAGAGCATGAGATTTTTCCTCTTTTATGATGAAAATGATATGCAAACAACACAAGGATGTGTAAATAGATGCCATAATAAGATAGGTCATGAGTTCAGGGGATTTAAAACCTCACTTTTGGACCATAGATTTCCTATTTGAGCCCCCCTTTCTCTTTTGGGGCTCCTGCCATAACTCCTATAACACTTGTGCACACATTTTAGGCAACAAATAATCAATTTGTCTTAAACTTACTGATTTCTGACCACAGTTCTCAGCAGGATGCACCCCAGTTTCCAGAACATGATCTAAGTCACAAAGCTTTTATGTGTCTCTATTTCTGTTTTTTTCACGTTAAAATGAAATGAAATCCCAGAATTAAAAGGTTGCCAAAATAAAATGCTTTATTTCAGAAGAAATACAAGGATATAAATCTAATTTATTAGTCTAAGAGGTAGAATAGACGCTCCATGGGGAGATAACAGGAGAAAAGCTATTTTCTACATGTGCAGCTTTTTCCTAGCCAAACTAAATGAAGAAAAGCTATACATGAGGTCTAACTAAATTAATGATTAGTGTCAGTAAGCGTTGCTGCTTCAAAATGCAAAGAGCAAAAAAAAAAAAGAGCAGAAAAATATTACAGTCCCTTATTGATCCAATCCTGGTCATAAAAATTGAAGCTGTGTTTAAAGATCCTTTATTTATTATGATAAATATGTGGAAATGCAATTTCTAAGTCCTCCCTCTCATAAAAGATGACTTCAAACTGCAACGCTGCAGTCATTCAGCGTGTTTGGTTTGATTTTCCAGAAGTGGCGGTGCGCTGTGTCCATCCCGCCACTCAGCGCTGATTTCGTCGAGCGGGCAGGATCCGAAGCGAGGCGGTGCTTTCCCGAGTCATGAGTCGCGTCACCTGGTCCAGACTGAGCCCAGCCACCACCTCCCCGTTCACCTGCAGGATTTCATCGCCAATGCCAAGGAGGCCCTCCACACTGCCGTCACCGACCTTCTCAACATACACACCTTGAAAACACATGAGATAAAACACACTAGGACTGTAAACCCAAACCCCAGATGTGAGATATTTCTAGCTTACCTGTGTCTGGTCGACCTTTCCCCCTTGATATTACAAAACCAAAAGGGCCGTTTGGGGGTTTGATGAGCTCCAGGAGGATGGTGCCGTCAGGGAAAGCCTGGGTGACGCGGCCCAATGGACGCACCATTCTAGAGACAAGCACGTCTTCAACGCTTAGGGTCCTGTGGAGCTCAAGCTGGGGGCTCTCAGGGCTGGAGAAGCAGATAATCATTAGACATATTTAATGAGTCATTTCCCTGTGTGGTGTTTTCCTCTCATATTCACCTGGGTGCCAGGCCGTAAGGTATCTGGACTTCTCCAAGTATTGTTGAACGCTCTGTTCTCCTTTCTAAGCTCTGCACAGAGGATGCTTTACGCAGCTGGGCCAGTGGCAGCACCTAGTGGCAAAAACAAGGCATTGTAGCATTTTTCCTAAAAGCTGTGGGTGCTTCACTAGTCTGTCTCAGTATGATGCATCGTTATCCTGCAGTTAAAATTATGGCTGTTAAAAAAGCATTAGTTTTACTTCCAAATTCAGACATTAAACTTTCATTTAACTTATGGGGTCAGGGTTCAGCTCAGGCTGAGTTGTACTATCTCCACTATTTAAGGAGAAAAACAAACAAAGACCGTGTGCAGGGTCTGCAGAGAGGGCGTCCTCTGTATCCGGATGCTGGGCTGCGGTCTCCGGGTGGGGCTCGGTGAGGCCGAGCTTGCCCGTGGGACTGTGGGTAGGCTGAGCTGCTCCATGCTGCTGGAGCGACCCCCCTTCACAAGCCTGCCAACGCTGTTCAGTCCAATAGAGGAAAAGAAGCGACGCAGAAAGAGCTTCGGCCTTCCGTCCAGTTTTCTGTGAGAGAATTGTGATAAAAAATGAAAACATCATCTCTTGTTTTTGTACCTTATCATGCATGTTTTGCTCTTCCCTCGATCAGTATAGAAAATTGCTTTGTCACAAACTTATTTATACATAAAACACTTTGTAAGAGCGATTGCTATTACTAAAATGAAAAATAAAACTATTAAAAAAACAAGTAAAAACTAAATAAATCAGCATTTTTTTTAGGTTTTACCCAAAAAATGTCCTGAAGGATTAATCCTCTGTATCACCAGTAGAGGGCAGCTTTGTTGTGGTTTTCACAGAATAGTTTGAACAATAATACCAAGTGTAGGTCAGAGATTTAATCTCTGCACAGCAAGCAATATATGAAATCCTCACAGGGTACAGTGCTGGGATGGGGGGAGGGGGGTGTCTTGTCCTACCTGGAACCATCAGAGCTTTCTTCCCATAATGCCTCAGCTTTCAAATGTTCTGACCTCAGCAGCTCAGCTCTCAGGTCCTCAGACCGAGACATGGCCATGCCGCGGAGAGAACGGAACTCTGATCCAGGACCAGCCTCTCCACTTAGACCTGCACACAGAGAACGACCACAATGTTCTACCGAAACACAGCATTTATTTGAGTTTTCCAAAAACTAAAAATTGAGACCTTTTTCCTCTAATAAAAAAACCCAACATCAAATTCAGACAAATCGTTTCTGCTGTATTTTATTGCAGCTGGGTGTCAACACCTGCAAGTTACAACTTTCCACTTACACACAGCAAATTTAAAAGTGTTTATTTTGGGGTTTTGGTCCAATTTAACACTAAGAATAGTTAATTTAACACTAAAAACAGTTATATATTTGATATGTAACACTGACATTAGAGTCAATCCTGACTCTTCTGGAGTTGACATTTTAACAAAAGTGTTAATTGTTACTTTATTAACTCTAATACCAGTGTTAAATTGTCAACTCCAGTGTTAATAGTTACTATATTAACTCTAACACCAGTGTTAAATTGTCAACTCCAGCATTAATAGTTACTATATTAACGCTAATACCAGTGTTAAATTGTCAACTCCAGCGTTAATAGTTACTTTATTAACTCTAACACCAGTGTTAAATTGACAACTCCAGCATTAATAGTTACTATATTAACTCTAATACCAGTGTTAAATTGTCAACTCCAGCATTAATAGTTACTATATTAACTATAACACAAGTGTTAAATTGACAACTCCAGCATTAATAGTTACTATATTAACTCTAATACCAGTGTTAAATTGACAACTCCAGCATTAATAGTTACTATATTAACTCTAATACCAGTGTTAAATTGACAACTCCAGCATTAATAGTTACTATATTAACGCTAATACCAGTGTTAAATTGTCAACTCCAGCGTTAATAGTTACTTTATTAACTCTAACACCAGTGTTAAATTGACAACTCCAGCATTAATAGTTACTATATTAACTCTAATACCAGTGTTAAATTGTCAACTCCAGCATTAATAGTTACTATATTAACTATAACACAAGTGTTAAATTGACAACTCCAGCATTAATAGTTACTATATTAACTCTAATACCAGTGTTAAATTGTCAACTCCAGAAGAGTTGGTTTTTGACACTAAATCACAGTTAAATTACCAACTCTCCAAAATGAGTTAAATTAACTCTTACTGGTGTGGACCCATATAGACACTTTAAAAGTGCTGAAATCAACTCTGACAGTGTTAATTTGAGCATGCTGAATTTGCTGTGTAGCAATGCATTTATACTTTAGCTTTTTCACTAGAACTTGTTCCACATCAACAAAGTGGAACATGCAAACAACAAAAACACATTAAAGCCTGAATGAAAAAGAAGCTGAATTCTTGCTGATTTAGAATGGTTTAATCTCACACTTAACCAAAGACAGGGAGAAAGTAATCTGTTTGATCCACTTATGTAAGAGACAGCATTACAGCATAAAGTTACCAGCTGGAACTGCAGGTTTTAGATGCCTCTACAGTGGCTCGGCTTATCCCCGCTCACCTGCTCCATCTGGAGTGACATCCCAGAGTTCGGCAGATGGCAGATCTGTGGCGACTCTAACCGGGGAGTACCTCAGGGTAGAGGGCCTGATGCAGGGCACTGGGCTGTTTGCTGCTGCGCCTTGGTTTATAGTAACTGGAGACTCTCTTCTTGACTCTGAAAAGTCCAGAAGGGACTGGGATCCGCCTTCGTCTCCCTGATTTGAGGACATCTGGAACTGAACTGTGGACTGACCCGTAGCAGAGCGATTTCTTGAGCTTGACTTTAGCGCTGACTTTATAGGCAGTGAAGGGGCGGGTGATTCTCTGAGTCCACCAGAGGCCCCCAGTAGCTGTGGCTCATACGTGACAGGGCTTCCAGGAGCAAACGAAACGGCTGCGTTCAAGTTCAACCTGTTCCGTGGGTTCGAGTTTCGTCTCTGAGCCCACGACGGGCCGTAAGGGCCGTGGCCCGACTCCATCCGGCTTTCTCCCTTCCTGCTTCTTCTCCTGAGTTTCCCAAAGCCTGATGACTTCCACCCTGAGCTGGTTTCTTTATCTTCACCCAGTACATAAGCTCCAGCAAACGTGACAGTGAGGGGAGCTTTGGGACGAGTGCTTGTCTCCGTTTTGTTTGACAACACCGAGGAAAGAGTCGTTTTCCCCCGTGGCTCCTCGAAGCTGGCAGACTGCTGTGGATCATTGCTCTGTGGATCTGATGGTGATGAGACTGGCTGAGGTTCCCTAACTACAGAGCCACAGGCTTCACATTTCTTCACCAGCACGATTACTTCCTTGATGACTTTTATTTCATTACTTGCAACCAGGTCTTCTTGCTTCTGAGAAGGTGGCACAGAAACACTTCTCTGGCCTCTAGTTCTCTCTGAGCCGCTGCTGCTGGAATCTGTGGTGCTCTCTTTTACTTTGGACTTGGGCATCCCTGGTCTACCTCGCTGCCTCACTCTGTCCAAATAGCGAGACTCTGCTTCTTTCTCAGATTCATCCTCAAAGCGCACACGCGTGGGCGAACAGCCGTATCGCCTAGATCGACCCGCCTGGTCGCTGGGGGACGTGTCTCTTGGATTGGGGACAAGAAGGGGACCAGATACTGTTTGAGCTGCTGGAGGATCCTCTTTGGTTTCTTTCTGCTCTGTTGTTCCACTAGGAGATTCGTTTTCTGGCTTCTTGCTGCAAACAAGTTTGGAAATGTGCACGTTAGCGACCTTTAAAAGAAGAACATGGACCCAAGATGTTCATGGATGTAAACCAGCACCACAAATTACACGGCGATCAGAGATTTATTCTGCAATCGTCTTGATCACCATGGCTGAATCCTTTGCTGCTACTTCTAATCCTGATTTACATGTTTTCTGCTCACAAAATGTATCTTAAGAACAGATCTGTTGATTGCTGTTTTGCATTAACTGAATAAAATACGTTTTTTAGAGCATTGAAGGTATAATCAGGTTTAAATTGAGTCAAAATAGACAAGAGAATGTTTAACAAAGCTGAAAGAGAGATGCAACGATGAGAGCAACTCACGCTGTGGGTCTCTGGTCAGAATGGGAGCGTCTGGGGTGATCAGCCTTTAGGTGGGTGGACCGAGCCTTCAGTCTGGCTCGCTCTAGGAGAAGCTTGGCTTGTTCATGTCGAGGACTTAGAGGTAGCTCATCGCTGATTACAAGAAGTGACCTGAGAATGTTAATTAGTAGAGAAATATATAAATAAATGTCTCAAACAGCTAGGGGATAGGCAGTTCTGGAAGTATTAAAAGGCTCATGAAGATTTATTTTTTTGTTTGAGTACCACTAATGCTTGATGATTCATTTCCAGCAACATCATCTCCCGTCCCAAAAACGGACTCGACTCGGAGTGAATCAGAGTGGACGTTTCTAAGCTGTCTTGTGTAATAAGATACTTAGATTGGGGAGTGGTCACGACAGTGAGCCGCAGAGGGACACGTCATGCATCGTTCTATCCTCGGGCCCAGCAGCTAAGCTCCTCTGCATTATGCTTCATCGTCTGTACTCGTCTTTATCCCTGGCCTAGCGATAAAGATAGCATGATACACCAGCCACGTGGATTATCAATGGAATGGATCGAGTGTGATTCACTTTCTCCTGTGTGCCATGATGAGAACACGGTGTGCTTCAGAAGATTAGACTTGGTCCTGTCACTTCTGGCATCAATAACAGCAACAAACATGGCTGTTCATTTTGGTGTCTTAATCATCTCCTGTGTTCATGATTAAAGGCACACTTGGCACTTTAACACCTTAATCTAACTGCTAAAATGTCTCCTCAGCCTTCATTAGTGTCTACAGGAGCGGTTCATCACTAAATCACACAAATCAGCTGTGTTCATGATCTAAAACATGCAGGAAGCAGACTGCAGCACCAGGCATGTCAGCTCCACTTTAATAAGTCCAACAGGGACCGGATCGCTACTCTGAAGTTGCAAGTGCGGTATTCTGACCACAGAGGGTGGTGGGGGTCTGAGTGACATTTCATTAACCCTGTAAAGGGTCATTTTAGCACATACTGGCTCGAGAAAATGATTTAAAAATGTGAAAAAGTTGCATAGTGTGGCTTTAAGTGCATGCTCAGTAACCGGAGGGTTGCAGGTTTGCATCTCATCTGTCGCAGTAATTGTGTCCTTGGGCAAGACGTTTCACCTGCTTGGCCTGTAGATGATGGTCGAAAGGTCCGGTGGCACCACCTGTGTACAGCAGCCTCTCTTCTGTCAGTGCACCCCAGAATGTGGATGTGTGTGTGCATGGAGGAATGACTGGTTAATTGTAAAGCACCTTGGGGGGTTTTAGAACCCTATTAGGTGCTATATAAATACTGGCCATTTAAACTATGGCACAACAGAAAAATAACATTTAGATAACTGATGAGGGAAACTTTTATTCTATCGGTATGGAAGACAGAATTAACTCCAATAATGTCCGAATGTTTGGTTTCACATATTTGCTATTCCTCTGTCAAAAAACAACATTGTGCAAAAAGATGTAAAAATTCATACTTTAAAAGAAAGAGAATGGGTTGGATGCCATTACTTTGTCTTTGTGCTCACCTCAAATAGGGTTCAAGTTCCTGTGCAAGAAGGGCTGTGTCTGCGCCGTCCAGAACCCCCTGGTCACCTGAGACTGGGAGGAAACGAGTAAATCTGAGCAGATCTGGGCTATAATGAGCTATAACTCACCTTTACATTATTATTGTTCATCTAACATGTTACAGCATCAACTTATTTAAAGTTCAGTTCCCATTTAGTGAAAAGAAACCACGTTTAAAGTTTTGGGGCATCTGCATAATTATTGAGATTTTGTTGCTGGATTTATTTCTTAGAATACACCTGGCCAGTACTTAGTGTCAGTCAAAAAATTAATAAATAATCAAGGTTATGCAACCACTAAGAGTGGATTTGCATAAACAACCAGGAAAAACAACCTCAACAGGCCGAACTTTGCATCGGCTCGTCTTGCACTGACCTTTCGTCTGGCGTCCACATTAACGGGGTGGACATGTGCAGGTTTACACATCAGCAGCATTGAATAACACATAATCTTCCATCCTACATGCATACAAAGACACCAAGCATCCCTCCAACAGAGAGATACCAACACAGGGACACTTCCCCCCACTGCTCTGACTGCTAATAATAGCAACAGCCTTCATGCACATCTGCACATCTGACATCTGTTCAGTTCTGGGAACCAGCCAGGTTACATACTGAGTGTTATTACAGCATCTTAGGTTAGACGTGCAGGCAGCAGCTTGTGAAGGGTGCATGAAACGGCAAAAGCAGATGAAAACCATTCTGTGATGAAAACCTGGACTGACGAGCATGTTTGCGTTGGAAATTCGCTACAACAGTAACATGTTTTGCATTTTTGTCACTATTTCAAATGATAACACTGATTTTAGCCTTTTGATGGAGTTCAGGTGCAGTGTTCAAATTTCCAAGGAACGCGGTGATGATGAAATAAATATGAGCTCCTAGCTGAAAGCCTTTTGAAAATTTTATGATGTCTGATATTTTTCACGTGTCCTTAAATGTGCTGCACTTTACAGAGATGTTATTATTTATATAACATGAGATTAACGTCGTCATCAGAGGCTTTATGGTTATCCATTCATCACTCGTATCGTTCAGTCCAACCATTCATAAACAAAATGACTATGAAGCCACTTCAGGGTCGGGTTATATGCCTTTCGCTGATTCCCACACATACCTTTATAATCCACCCTGTACGTTATGTCTCCATAGT